>OY856412.1:497709656-497907156 GCA_963693085.1 Alisma plantago-aquatica | reverse complement strand
GTGATTAATAATTTGTAAGAAGTGATAATATGTGGGTCACCTAATGTTGAAACGTCTCACTAGTGCAATGGTCAATTTGTCATTATAATGCATTATTCTAAACCACACATGACTTGATGAAGATGATACACACATGCATTTATAAAATGGGTGGTAACTGGTATTGATGGTACGGTAAGTGTTTCATGTTTAACTAACATTGCTCAAATCTAATCAGTTCCAGAAAGATGGGTTTTGGTGTGATTAGGGCTTGGTGGTGTAACAATGAAGTGAAGTCCTAATCAGGTACCTTGTGGTAGTAGTTGAGACACACCATTTTTATGCTAGGGTCTCATAGTGATGGTGTGATACTCTATGGAGTAGTTGTAAGTATAATGTGAAGGTTATGCTTTTATACTTTATAACATGTACACAATGATAAGGAGAAACATGCTTCTATGTTCCATAACATACCTTACATGAAGATGGGAGTGATAGGATAAGGAAGGGTGTTGATCCAACCTTGTAAACCCTGGTCGGGTGAAGAGAAATCCTAATTGTCATGATGTAGAATGTATGATGTGATATGAGATGATGATTTGAATGATACATTACCTTTTTGTTATCAATTTATAACCATGCAGGTGATATCAACTGATGTACATAGCCATGTATGAGCTATGGTGGTTATGATCTAATGGACATTGGTCCTTATGATGGAGATGTGGTCCTTGTGATGGACATGTGGTCCTTGTGATGGACATTGGTCCTTGTGGTGGACATGTGGTCGTTGTGATGGACATTGGTCCTTGTGATGGACATATGGTGAATAGTAAGTATAAAAAGACATGATGTGATGAGATCACACTTAATGTGAATCAATATGTTCTGGTGATGAGTTATGCCCTATTTATGTAGATCTTGTTTAGAGGTTATAAGTTGTAATTTGATTGATGCTTAAAGATGTTAAATTGATCTAATTAATCAAGTGAAATATAATAGTGTAGTTTGCCCTATGCCATAGATCCATTCCATTGTCAGCTTTATTGTTGGATGGTGAAACGAGTTTAATTCATAGCACATATTTTTGAATATGTGGGGTACAAGTCAAGTAATTCCTTATATCCTTAAATACATCATGTGTGAGACAGCTATGTGTGAGCCGATCTCGATGTGATATGGATGGCCATGTGTGAGCCACTTCTTTTTTTAGAATAGCCATGTGTGAGCCTATTTTTCTAGCATCGCACATGTACTAAGGTGGGCTAGTTATGATTATATATGTGGATGGCCATGCATGAGCCAATCCCTGATCTTGGTTATATGCCAATGTTGCAGTTGACTGATATGTCTCTGCGGTGTTTTCTCTTGTGCTGACCAAGAGGTGTGGTGAGGTCGTGGTTTCTGACTCTTCCATTAGACCTTTTGTGGCACTGACTTCGACTATATATATAGTGGTCGGTTGGATTTGGAGGGTACGATCCAAATCCTCAGGGCATAATGAATATGTAATCAGTCATGTAGTATAATTATATAGGATCAAATATGAAAACATTTGTTGAGGCCTTGCTTGATCTTTATACAATGTTGTTGGTAGAAAATATACATGTTCTTCATATTCAGTTTTAACTATTAAGATGTTTCATAATTTAATAGTGATTTTTCTTCATGTTATTTGTACTGCTACTCAGTTTATCTTATATGTGATAATAATAGAGTTGGCAAAGAGTTATATATCTCGATGGGACTGTGTGTCTCACCCTGTTGCTAAAATAACTTTTTAGGTGGACGTGCATGTTGATTTAAAGATCATGTGGTTGAAGTTGATACGAGAAGAAAACTGTAAGGACCCTGACCTCCGTTTTGGGCTTACCCAGTTTTCTTTGCCTAAACCTTATGTTTAGATGTTTGCTAATCACCTGAAGTTGTGATTAGGGTTTGTTTGTGCTTTGTTGAGAGGTTGAGGTGCAACTTGCAAATTACCCATGTTCTAGGGTTGATGTTCAAGTTTGTCACCTTGAGAGATGTCTTTCTCTCTCTTTGCATCCTCTAGGGTTGAGAGGATGGGTTGGGCTCTTTGCTTGAGTAGCCTAGGGCTTTTTTTAGCCTTGTTGGAGCTTGTATTAGGATGGACCTTGGTGTGTCGGCCAGAGGAGTGCCCGGTTGTACCGAGCAAGAGGTGTATCAGCCATGGTGTGTCAGGTTGCCATGTTGGGCGACACACACCCTCCACCTAGCCTCGTTTGTGTCACCATCTTTGGACAAGTGGTTGTTGCTTTGCTAAGTGGGTGGCAAGTCGTGGACATGTGGTTTTGGGGGTGTTAGCATGTGGCATGACCCGAGGACAAGTGTGTTAGGGTCGTGTGCCACCTTGCCTTGCTCTCTCCCTTCACCCCTTAGTATATAAGCCACCCTTCTTGCTTGCTAGCAGTCTCATTAGTGCCCTTAGTTGCTCTCCTTTCTTTGGTGGTCGAGCTAGGAGAGGAGAGGAGGATGTGGTGGCCGATATAGCTGGTGGTGGACGATACACCTTGCTGCCTTGCTTCTTTTCTTCTCTAGTTGGTGAATCTCTTTCTCTCTTCCCTTGGTACCACCTTTTTCCTTGCTTGTTCGGCCATGGAGGAGATAGGTTTCCCTTCTTTTCTTGAGGTGGCCGAAGGTGGTTCTTGGATCTTTGGAGCTTTGGAGCTTGGAAGTGTGCTTAAGGTGGGTTACATAACTCCTAACCCTAGCTATATTATCTCCTTTGCATGTTGCTTTGTTTTGGTTATCTTAATCGGCTATACATATCTTGCTAGTAGTGCTTCTTGCCTTAGTGGGTGATGTGTTTCCCGATAAGTACCTTAGATTAGGTTGGGTGTTATGTGTTCCTTGTGTTGGTTGATATCTTGGGTATAGAATCTCAAGCAATACCCCTCTCTCACTTTGTTGTTGAGAAGTGCGCTTAGGGTTTCTTAACCAAAGGGGTCATGGTGGTGTAACCATGAGGAAACACCCCTCTCTCACTTTTTTGTTGAGAGGTGAGCCTATGTTCTAGTTTCTTGGGCGGCATGGTTAGCTAGTTTGGCCAATGGAGGTGTTGATCTTAGCATTGACATGGTGATCTACCCTTGTTGCACGATATGACCTTGTGGGCATCTTGGGTGATATGTGTGGCCATACCGTGATGTTGAGTTTTGAGCAACACCCCTCCTTCCTTGAGTTGTGAGGTGAGCTCTAGCTCCTTCCCGACATGCTTGAGATTGTGCAAAACCCCTCTCTCCCTTCTAAATTGAGAGGTGAGCCAATACTCTTGATGTCTTAGGCGATATGGTGAAGATGGCCGATAGGATTGTCCTAACCCTAGTCACCCTATATGGAAGATAGTACCTTGAGGTCTATTGACCATTTTTTATCCTTGGGAGTGTTTCCTGGTACCCTAGAACCTTTGGGTGATATGGCTTTGGTGTGCTTTGCACGATACCCTTGGTGTGTTGCCCAACATGATGCTTCATGGGTGACAAGGGTGTGTTGTTTGGGCGACCTAGGTGGTTTTTAGTGTGTTGTTTGATATCAGTTGCTTACAGTTTTGCCCGATATGGGTGTTAACCAATAGAACAAGTTGTGCTTGATGTTTGGTTGTGGCCGACACCAATAGTGCTTGCTGGCTTTTGGTAAGGGTGTGTTTGGTCACTGCCTAGTTTTAGTGAGGGTTGTGCCCTAACTCGTTAGCCCTAAGTGTTATCTTGAGCCCTAGATGTTAGTATGTTATCTTGTTATCTTGGACCCATATCATGGATCACGATGATGAAGTATGTTGATGATGAGTAAACCTTTGAAGAAAGTTAATGGTATATCATGGTTGTATAATCCTTAAGATGAATTATTAGGAATGACATGTGTGGTGGCATGAGATGTAGGGTATGGTGGGGTACCCATGGTATGGTAACAATAATGTGTATTGTTTAATATACTATCTATGACTTTATGCTCCATGTGCTCATTGAGAGTGGATGTTGTTCCAATTATATAAAACTTAATTTTGAATAATGGGATAATCATGGTATGTTCTTTAAAGATCTGTATTTGGTGATCAAGTTATCTCTTTTGCTATACATCCTAACCTTACAGGTATTATCAATTGAAGTCATAGCCAGGAAAGAGCTATGATAGTTATATGATTATGTGTTTTGTATAGCATTTGGTATATGTAAAATATCTGAGTAATGATAATATCACCTGATGATGAGATAACATGTATCACTATTATGATGTGAGAGGTCTTATGACCTGATAAAGGTTGAGTGCCCTGATTTGAGGTGTTCTCCTCTAGTTGTGATACGAGGGATTGCTATCACATGATGATGTATTATGATGAAGCCTTGTGAGAGGCAGTGTCTTTATGTGATGAAATGAGGGATTGATATCCCATGGCAATATGATGATGTTGATGGCTTTGAGTATGGCAGTAATAATGTGACATAAAATAATGGAATCTAATATTGTTTATGTTTTATATATGGTTTTCTTAATACAACTTGGATGACCCTAACAATCCACTTAAAATGTATTAATTAATTACATATGAACCTTTCATGTAGTTTGCCCTGGCCATAGATCCATCATCGTCAGTAGTTGGTGATGGTGAAATGGGTTATCCTACGGGTTAATCCGAAGCGCATATTGTTGAATATGTGAGGTTTCTCCTAGCTGAAAATAGAGGATTAGAGTGCAACTGTGGTTGTAGACTCAAGATGTGATAGAGCATGGTGAACAGGCCCATGGATCAGTGTGATGAAGCATGAATGCGTTCATGGCTTGGGAGCACGGTGAGCAGGATTGTGGCTTATGATATACTAGCGATGTGACATGTACCAAGGTGGGCTAGAGGAAAGGGTAGCCTGCGGGAGCTGACCTTGTGCCTGAGGTCACGTAAGCAAGAGATTGCGGTCCTTCTTTGGTTCTCGTGCACCGACCATGAGGAGGTGAGGTCATGGAGTCCGGCTCTTCCATTGACCTTGTATGGCACCGGCTTTGGGTTTTGCAACCGAAGGTTGGATCTGAGTGGTACGACTCACTTCCTCAGGGAATAATAAATCGTAATCCAGCCGTATAGTATATTTTCTTAGGGCAAACATGGAATATTGGTTGAGGCCTTGTTTGAATAGTTTCCCTAGTTTTATCTTGCAGCTAATTACATGTTCCTCAGATGTTATGATAAGAGCTTATATGACTTCTCTTATCAATCATGTTCCATATTATTATCTGTGCATATGCTACCTAAATATCTTGGTAAGATGTTATAACCAGTTAGTTCTGCTCAGCATGCTGCTCATATATGATCTGCATATATCAGTTACTTACTTTATTTATTCGAGCTTTTCTGAGGTTTTATAGTTTCGGCGGGGGTTATGTTTCTCACTGGGACTATGTGTCTCAACCCATTGGTTTAAAACCTTTTTAGGTGGATGTGCTAGACATGGTGGTGATCGTGGTGTTGCAGTCAAGCAGCAAGAAGAACAGTAGAAGGTAAGAGATGGATATGCTGCTTTTGTGGTTGTTTTATAGTACAGTCCTAGAGTCATCCATGTACTCTCAGGTCCTTGGAGATGTTTTGATGAGGTTTCACAATGTATAGTTGATATGGCTCTCTTATCTTGTTGTTAACCCGATTAGGTCTGACATGTATATAAATAGGTGATGCATCCTTTATGGATAAGATATAGCTGGATCCTATGAATTGTGGACATGTATCAAGTTTATGTATATTTATATAACATGTTTCTTTGCAGGATGTGGATCTGGTTGTAATAGTTCCTTTCTTATCTGCTATCCGCAATCAGTTTTAATTAACCCATGTTTTTGGTAATACGATGTTTATGACGATTTTGCACGTTTTCGCGTGGCATTTTTCTATATTTGTGATGGCGGGATGTCACAAAAACTGCCCCTGGTAAAATGTGGTTTATGGAAAGTGTCTAGTAATAGAGTCCTACGTGTCATCCCTTTACACTCATGTCTTTGGGGGTGTTCTCGACATATTTTGTAGACATGATGATCGATATGTGATTTCTAGCTTGTGTGCCTCTGGTGGTATATATATACATGTGGAACTATAATCTTATGTAACAAGATGTTTGAAATGTGATGATGTATCACCTTGAACATAAGTTATGAAATGCACATGTTGGATTTTATGTAAAAATTCTTAGCTCTTAATGCTAGTTGTAAAACGGTTTTAATTTCCTATGCTTTTTTAGTAATCTGTCATTTATGGTTGCTCGTGATTTAAGTTTTGAGTAATCTCATTTTGTGTGATAATGGGTGTCACATTTGGTGGCATCAGAGCTCTAGGTTCGTTGAGTCTACAGGGACACTAGGACTAGGATTAGGATGGTATCTAAGATAAGAATATGATATAAAATATGGTGCCTACTACCTAATATCAGTACTTGAGTGCCCTGGCTAGGTATATAAATTTGAAGAAAAGGTAAGTATGGAACTCTTAGATTGATTTATCTTTGATTACCCTGATCAAGTAATCATTTTTGAACAATCTAAAGAGCATAACAATTGGAAATTATGATGTTCATGCTATGAAAAGAGACAAGAACTGCACCAAAAGTCACTAAAACTTGAATGATTGGTGATTAAAAGAGAAAATATATAGCTCCATGAAACCTAAATCTAAGTGTAATTATCATAAGAAAAGTTCTTGAAGTTGTAATTTCAAGAGATGCATGAAGAAGAAGACGGATGAACTTGTGCTAATAAAGTAAGTCAGGGTGTAAAATTCACATAAAGTGGAGGAAATTCCTAAAAGAAGGTTGGAGTAAGAAGACAAATGAGAACGAACAATGAATAAATAAGATGGGACCTAAGTTAATCTCAGACCAACCCGTGAATATGCAAAGATGTAAGGTGTAATCATCATGATATGTGAAAGGAAACATGGGGAATGATCCCTAATCAATAAATATTGTGCAAAGAACAATGATCCTTTTCATGATGAAAAGATGAAAGATGTGGTAACATAAGGAAATGTTCATAAAACATGAAGAACAATAATCAAAGAAAGAGTAATGGCATGTAATCCTCTCAACATTTCCTATGCCAATGGAAAGGAAATCAAGATGAGACAAGTTAAGATGATACATTGACAGTTGAAAACTTGTAAGATAATCAAAGGAAGTAATGATCCCTTCACCTTAATCAGCAAAACTTGGTAATGATGTAGTAATTAGAGGAATATGCTGTCTTGTTTTTTGTCCCTTCAGTGATGTGGTAGCTAAGTGGTCCTTGATGTGCATAGTTTAGATGTAATCTTCAGATGGATACTTTGGTAAGTATCAATTTCTCTTAGGGTTTTGATCCAAGACGGGGATATCTATGATAAAAGATGTCTTAAGATGAAAGAAAGATCCTTTTGACATGTTTGGTTTGGGTAAAAACAATAGAAGGTGGATGTGACCAGGATGTGATGTGTTTCAGACACATGTGATGGATACTAAGGTAAGGAATCCTAGTATTCGAGTAGTACCAACTGTATGGGAGAATGAGAACATACTGTTGGATAAGATGTAAAGGGTGTTTGGTTACCTAGAAAGGTCGACTTTGGATCAATCTGGATGCAAGTACCCCATCTATAGTATGGATGTCACATGTTAGGGGTTTATGCTTCGCATAAACGTAACATTGATAAGGAGGCATATGTTGAAGAGACAGTTGTAAGATCTGCTTGGGTGAAATTCTTCAAGATGAGTGTAATTCCTTGGATTACTCCTATCCAGTTTGCAAGTAAGAAAGATTCCAAGAAGATTATGCCCTGGCTATAGATGGATAAGCAGGGTTTCCACTCCCTAACTGGGTTAGTTAAGGTGACATATAACATCTTGAGTTACCTCTGAGATGGTTTCCTGGGATAAGTGGCCTCTTCTTATGACGAGTGTATGTGCAATTGAGAATGAGTATGCGGGCAAGATAGTTGATGGGAGTTTCAAGTGGATGACAGAATGCATCTCAAGTATTTCTTTGGAGGAAGACATGTTAATATTAAGGAGGGTATGGTAAACTCTCAGAATCAAGAACCATATCATACAATGTTATAAGATGACGAGGTGATACATGAGTTGGATAAGTATGTATAGTGCTTCTTTGGCTAAGAAAGTATCACCTGGTATAGGATTGACTCTGCAACCAATAATGGAAAAGGATGAGTTGTGTATGAGTCATGTACAACTGACCCTATGGTGACCATGGATGCAAGAACAATATGATTGATCAAGTCTTGTGACATCACTTGGACATCAAGGAACTGTGTGAAAATTTGAAGGTATGATGCATGAGTAGTATTCGCCTCCTTTCACTTGGGATTTCGGGGGTGAAATCCTCATTCGGGGTTTATGACTTGTAAGGACCCTAACCTGGGTTTTGGCCTAACCCTATTTGTTTTTATTAAGTAAGTTTCTTAGAACTCTAATCTAAACCTATGAGGAGTTTTATTACCATGTGGCATGCTTATGTTTTGAGTTGGTCCTGTTTGATTGTTGTTTGAATAGTGTTTTCTTGTTATGGACCAATGTGCAATTTACCCAAGATGAGGGGTTATCCTGCAATATGTCACATGATGAGTGTGAACTTAGTTCTTTAGCATCATAAGAGAAAGAATGGTTCTATGAGGTGCCTTGTGGAAAGCCTAAGTTCCAAGTTGAGCAGGTGTGTTTGATGCTAGTGCTATATGTGCTGGTTTTGGTGTAAATTGCAATTTACCCAAAGTGAAGGGCTAATATGCAATTTACCACCTCTAGAGTGTTCCTTCCCTCTCTTGGCATCGTCTATAGGGGATAGGAAGTGTTGGGAACCTTGTTTGGGCTTTGGTTGGGCGTTGACATTCTTGGTGACATTTTGAGCACATGTTTGAGGTGTGCTTTGCTCATAAAAGTGTTGTCTCGGGCTTGAGAGCCTTGATGAGACCCTGTATTGGTTTGTTGTTACCTTGAGGAGGCTTGGTATTGGTTGAGGATGTCTTGATAGACATCCTATCGATTTGGTGGCATCTTGAGGATCATCATACCGGGTTGTAGTGACTCTAGAGGCGTGCCATATCGGTTTGTGACACATGGTTCCATCCCTATCAGTTTGTGAGGGTGGGTGGAGATGTGTATCGGCCATGACTTAGGAAGGTGACCAATCGAGCGAGACATAGGTCCTATCACATTGTTGCGTGGTGTTACATGTGTCCCTTCTTCTTGGACAAGTGTCTTCTTGGGTTATAAGGTGGTGACACCTTCCCCTTGCCCTCTCTCTCTCATCGGCCATGTATATATACCCCTTCCTTCTGATGTAAGAGAACCCTTTAGAAGATCTTTTCTCTCTCTCTCTTTGGTGGCCAACCTTGAGCTTGAAGAGAACTCTTCCTTAGAGATTGGTGGGTGAGCCAAGAGCTTGTGGTGCTCTCTTTCATCTTCTTCCTTGGCAAGCCATGCTTTTCTAGTTTTCTTTCTCTTCTTCTTTCTTCTTCTCAGCCATGGACCTTGGCACCTTCTTTTCTTCTCTTTTTCTCTCTCTTAACCTCGATCTTATCTTCCTTCTTTGAGATGTTATGGGGATGTATTTAGGAGGATCTTCTTCTACCTTGAGCTTGGGAGGCTTGGAGCTTAAAGCTTTGTGGTTGTTCTTTAGGGGGGTTATATAACTCTAAACCTACCTTGTTATTATCGCTCTTCTACTTGTTACCTTTCTAATTATCTTTAGCTCGTTGTCTCTTATTTTCTAGTAGCTTTACTTGGTAGTCTTGTGTTTGGTTTTGAGAATGGAACTTTTTTAAGTTGCTACCATAAGTTGCCCTTTTCCTTTGCCTTGTTAATAACGCCATCTTGAGGTAGAAGATGACTAAATCGATATGTCATGTAATATGATATGCTAGATCGATATACTCTTTTGTAAACCGATATACCTACCATGATGGGGTTTGTTAAGACTGAATTACCTGAGAGGCCTGTGCCCATAACGAGGGCTTCTTATTCCACAACAATGAAAGCACTTTCTAGTGATGACTCGTGGGGAGGGGTGTGGAATCTCCATTCTTTTCGTTGAGTATGGAGGTCGACATGGGTAACCCTAATCCGATACACATACAACCTGACACACATGTTGCAAGTCGCCATGACTTGGGAGTTCTTAGGCAAATAGGTTGAATGGATGCTAAATTGTCACGCCCTAGAAGTGCCCAAACTGACATGAATGGTTAGGATGACATGCCTTGGGGAGGTGTTAACCCATCATGCTCTAGAGGTACTTAAATCTATGTGTTGCCAAACCAATAAACTTTGATGATTGTAACTCATCATGCTCTATGGAGGGGTTAGACCGATACACCTTGCTATCCCATCATGGATAAGAGGACCCTTTCTATGAGTTGGCTTGCTAGAGTGCTAGTTGTGACACCCACGAGTGTGATGATGACCAACATAACCCTAACCCTAGTGTTTCCCATCCCACTATGTGATGCTCGACACACCATGTGTTGCCCGTCACACCCTCACGATGATGCCCGCTACACCCTCAAGTTGGTGGTGCTCGATATCCCTTCAAGATTGGATGCCCGATACACTTCATTATAGACTAAAACTGATACACCACAAGAGGGTCTAATCTGATACCTCTGGTTGATAGGGTGAAACCGATACCACATGATGAGGATTGAAAGGTATGCTTGAATACTCAATGATGCACACACACGAGTAATGCATAATAGAGAAGAATGATGTTTTGGATAATGTATAAGTAATCTTAATTGCTTCTCTGAAGCTAGTGCACCATAGGATGATGATGATACTATGAGTGATTCATCCTTAATTGTAGAACCTAGTCTTAACTCTTCAACTATGTGAGGAGTAATGGATGTAGGGTTTAAAGAGTTGCATATCCATATAATAACCTTAAGGAAAGGTTATAATCCATTTCGATTGTCTTCTATGTTCCCTTTGTATAACATTAACTGTGGAGTTAGGTTAATGATACTACAATGTGTATGCACATAAGGGTGGTGAAAAGTCTTGTTGAAATACATGGTGGCAACCTTAATGTAGAAATCATATAAGAAGCCTAATGCCTTTATCGGTGCCTTATAGCTAGCTTGAAGTGATATCCTCTAGTTATGTGGCTTATGGCTTGACTCCCCATGGTATGATATATGATTAATAATTTGTAAGAAGTGATAATATGTGGGTCACCTAATGTTGAAACATCTCACTAGTGCAATGGTCAGTATGTTATTATAATGCATTATTGTAAACCACACATGACTTGGTGAAGATGATATGCACATGCATTTATAAAATGGATGATAACTGGTATTGGTGGTACAGTAAGTGTTTCATGTTTAACTAATGTTATTCAAATCTAATCAGTTCCAGAAAGATGGGTTTTGGTGTGATTAGGGTTTGGTGGTGTAACCATGAAGTGAAGCTCTAATCAGGTAGCTTGTGGTGGTAGTTGAGACACACCATGTTGATGCTAGGGTCTCATAGTGATGATGTGATACTCTATGGAGTAGTTGTAAGAATAATGTGAAGTTTATGCTTCTATACTTCATAGCATGTACATACTGATAAGGAGAAGCATGCTTCTATGTTCCATAACACACCTCACATGACGATGGGAGTGATAGGTTAAGGAAGGTTGTAAGTATAATGTGAAGGTTATGCTTTTATACTTCATAACATGTACATACTAATAAGGAGAAACATGCTTCTATGTTCCATAACATACCTCACATGATGATGGGAGTGATAGGTTAAGGAAGGTTGTTGATCCAACCTTGAAAACCCTAGTCGAGTGAAAAGAAACCCTAACTGACACGATGTAGAATGTATGATGTGATATGAGATGATGATGTGAATGATGCATTACCTTTTTGTTATCAGCTTCTATCCATGCAGGTGATATCAACTGATGTACATAGCCATGTATGAGCTATGGTGTTTATGATATAATGGATATTGGTCCTTGTGATGGACATGTGGTCCTTGTGGTGGACATGTGGTCCTTATGATGGACATTGGTCCTTGTGGTGGACATGTGGTCCTCATGATATGTAACATCCCTGACCTGGGTTATGTGTTAATCCTAGATGTTTTTCTTAATGAGGTTGATTATATGCTTGTTCTTATCTTTTAAAAAGTAATTAAGGCTCAAGATGAACTTATATTTCAATTTTAGTCCTTTTTGAATAATGTTGAAACAATGTTTTGTTAGTTTTAGACTAAAGTGCAAATTACCCAAGTTGAGGGGTTAACTTGCAAATTGTACATGATAAAATGTTCCTCATATGTTGAAGCATCTTAGGAATGAGTATGATGTAGTGGTATGGCTTCCACAAGCTTGAGCACCAAGATAGAGCTTGTTGAGCAATCTTTGTGCATTAAAACCTAGTTTTGGTGTAATGTGCAATTTACCCAAAACCTAGGGTTCAATATGTAAAATACCACTTCAAGAGGGCCCCTCGTGATTCTTGGCATCATTTAGAGAAAATAATTTGGGAGGGGCGCCTCATTTGAATCATTTTGGAAGAGAGAGAATTTTGATATTAAAATAATCAAGATTTAAGCATAAATGGAACTTTACTTCAAATTAATGCAAAAATAAATATGTTAATTGAAGTGCCTTCAACCAAAAATGAGATGGTTGAAATTATATAAGTGTGGACGTCCTTATGACTTGCAAAGGCCACGAAAATATCTAAGTGAGTGGAGATCCCACTCACATTAGTTAATCAAAAGTAATATCCACTCAATTATGGATATTATTATTATATGAATTAAGGTGCTTAATTGCTTTTCCTTTAATTTGTGGATAATGAAGAATAATTAAAGGCAAAGTATGATGCTTTCATATGCAAGGAGTAGAGGGGGTTAAGTGGCACCATTTTGGGGAGTTGAAGGATTGCTTTTCAACTTTCTCTCTCCTTGAAAATCCTTATATACACTTCATTTCCCACTCAACCAATGACTCTTTTTCGGATTTTCTTTCACTCTTTGTTTGCAAAACGACCAAGGGAGCTTAGGAGCAACATGAGGATGACCACCAACCTGAAGGTAAGCTCCATAATATCCTTTCACCTTGATTTCATGGTGGAAATCGAAAATCAATGTTTGATTTCTTCTTTTCTCCAATCAATCTTCAATCCTAGCCAATCCTTTTCACTCAAAAGATTGAGGAACGAACCTTGTGGAGTTGAGAAAGCTTCAACCACCATTAAAGACGTGGAGTTGGAGCTTTTAAGCATTCTTTGAAGGCAGGTTATATAACTTGAACCCTTGAATGTTATTATTGATTTCATATCCTTATCAATTGTTGATTCTTTCTTTATTCTTGAAAATCTATTTGGTTGATTGATGAAATCACCATGAAAATTACACCAAGTTTTGAATAAATGTAGATTGATGATGATGACATCATCCTAAGCACACACCTTAATAAAGATCTAGTGCAAATGCCAAACGGTCTCAAGATCGTTTGAAACCAAACGGTCTCAAGACCGTTTGGGATCAAACGGTCTTAGACCGTTTGGAGGTTAAGTGTTGATGTTTTTGAAAATTAATCCATTGGATTCAATTGAATTGATGATAATGGTTCCAAGTTTGGATGATCCACCAATTGCAAAACCCTAATCGATTGAATGGGTTGAAACCCTAATTGATTGAGTCAATTTTATAGTTATTTGACTCAAACGGTCTCAAGATCGTTTGGAGATCAATGGTTGATTGTGGTGGATGGTTGGAGATCCAAGGGCTACAATTTGATGTACCTTTAATATTCAATCGATTGATGATTCAATGAGTACAAATCCTAAATCAATTTGATTGGAAGAAACCCTAAGTGGTCGAATCGGTTTCATGATGGTTCGGACCAAATGGTCTTGAGACCATTTGAGTCCAAACAGTCTTGAGACCGTTTGGGACCAAACGGTCCTCAGACCATTTGAAGGGAAATTGTTCACAAACTGTTTAGGGTTCATTCTGTAACATACTGAATTCTGTAATTTTTTTTTATTTTGACCCTCTTTCCCAAGTTTTCCTATCATTTATATCCTTTATGTCATTTATGTTTAATTAGTGGAATTTATAGTGGTTTAGTGAACATTTATTCACTAATTATACCAATGGAAGGGTTTATGCACAAATACCTCTATGAAATCTTATTTAAGGATCTAAAATGTAAAATCACCACTTTAGTAGAATAATGGTATATTAATTTGTGCTAGAAGTGCAAGGCCCTAAACCTTGATTAATGTATTAAACAAGCTTAATTACCATAATTAAGTGCTATAAACCTTAATCTAACTTTTTGATGTGATTTGAAAACATAAAATATGCCACATAACTCATTTTAGTTGAATATGAAGATAAGAAACTTAATTGGATGAATAATTTAAATAATGGGCCGTTAAGGAGCCATATGACATATCTCATAAAAAGAAGTCTAAAAATAGGAAACAAACTTCAAATTCGAGATCTACATATCAAAATTATCCTAAATGTCAAATTTCATCTAATTTGGACCACCTTGAAATATTAGGATAAGTTTAGGAGAGAAAAAATGAGTAAAAGGCATAAGTAATGAATAATGTGATTATATAGCTTCAAAATATGGAAATAATGGCAAATTCATATTATACACATCAAATATAACTTGTGGATGAAGTTTGGTTCGATTTGGATGTTGTTTGTGCAAGTTATGCAATTTGAGGTACATTCTGGACTTTTGTGCAATTTACCCAATTGAGAGGTTTTTCTTGCAAATTATCACCTGAATTTTAATCCTTATATATTCCCTTACCATTAAAGAGATTTTAAACCATTGTAGAACCTAGTTTCACCTTGGTTTGATGATATTTCTTTCCAAGGGCATTATAGGGATTACCCTCTTTATAAAGGTGCTTATCTTTAAAAGCTATCAACCAATGAGGTTATTTCTTTCTTGAAAAATGGTGGGGATGGCCTAGAAAGATCTGTGGGATCTTAGGACCGATTTTTTATATCCAAGAAGAGTCCATGAGCTGTCCTTTTGCATGGCCATCAAGCCCTAGGCTAAAGACACATGGAAAGTCCCTTAAGACACCTCATGCTTCACCTCTTTCTTTATATAGCCATGTATACCCCTTCCCAACTCACAATTCGAAAACTCTTGATATCCTTTTCTTTCCTATAGCTTATATAATAGTTCCTTCTGTATTTGGCCACGAATTTGTTGTCCCAATGTAATAGAGGGAGCCTACCTTGGTGAAGAAGGCTCCTAGGGCTTCCAAATTGCTCTATTAATCTAAAGCTCCTCCTTGGTAATTTCGACCAAAACTAGTAAGTTTTCTCCCTTCCTTCCCTGTTTTCATGTTGTTAGTATTCCTACCACCTTATTCCAGGTCATAACCATGACCTTCCATGGTAAAACTCCACCTAGAACCCTAAAACATCTCATCTCCATGCACTTTTGCTAGGGTTTGCACCTCCAAAGTGGAGAAGGTGATCTTTGCTCAAGAAAGGAACTTGGATTGGAGCAACCAAACCTTCTAATATTGGGATCTTTTCTGTTTTTACCTTCTTACCTTCCTAGAGGCAAGTTTTGTTAACCCCCTTCTCATATATTGCTTAGTACATGCTTAAAACCCATGCTTCTATGTTGATAATCGATGATTTCCATCTCTTTTTACCATGTTCTTCTAAGGTTTTGGTTTCTTGCTATTTTATCTTCTCTAGAGTCTCTAGTTTGGTTATCTAAGAAACTTAAAACCTGATCTTGGGTCAAATGGTGTTTTCTCCCTCTCCCTCTCCCTCTCTCTTCAAATATATCGATCGGTTTGATAATGCGGCAATTTCCTATTGGTTAGTATTGAAAAATTCATATATTCTAAACCGCTTATCCAAATTTGACAAATAAATATGTTTTAGAATTGGAAAATAAATATATATCTAATAAAAATATTTTCAAGGTCTGATTTCGTGGTTTTATGAAGGGTGATTTTTGTAAAATGAATTTAATACATAAAATCCATAAAAATTACATCTTAATCATCATAACTCCAAAATTAACATAAAAATATGTTTTCTTGATCAGGAGAACTTAATAAGTTTATTGATGATGTTTTAAGAGTCTAAATCTGAGTTTTTATAAAAAGGTCAAAAATTAGGGTTTCTATACATTAATGTGCACTATGTACTCTAATACATGTTAATACATTGAAAATAGGAAAAGTGGAACTTGGACTCAATTAAAGTGGTGAAAGTTAGTAATTGATTTTAGTAAGAGAGGTATGTTCTATGTATGTGCAATCCCTATTTATGTTTGTGCATTCCTTACACCCTATGTTGGGATAATTGTAGTCAAACCCTATATTTCCCTAATGAGGCTTAAATGAACCCTAAATATTCTATTCTTGAATCCTAATGTTGTTCATTCCTCAAATTATATTATAATTTCTTCTTATTTGGGTATTATACCCCACTGTCATGATTATTGAATATTATGACTACTCTTGCCATGACTACTTTTCTAGCATGTGGATTTATGTTCTATTTAAAATAAAGTCGCAGTACTTATGTACAACCACCCATAGAGGGCATGTAAATAATTGCCCTGGGGAATGTCTTATTCTCCCCATAGTATTGTAGGTGACTGAGAATGTCTTATTCTCCCCTCACCTAAGGTTAGAGGTCTGGTAGGTGCCTCAACCCTACTTAGTTAGGTAGACAATTATCTTACATGCAAATCCTTTTTGATATAATTTTTAATGGCAAGCTTCTTTGATATATAACCTCATACTCTTGTTATCTTCATCGTATGATGAACCCTAGCCTGTTCTTATTTTCTTTACTTATGTTGTTATCCTAGATTAGCTTTGTGACACATACCTTATTTCCTTTCCCTTTTTTTTGGGTGCTTTCCCAACCACCCAGGTGTTGAGCAAGGTGATGGATAAGACAAGGAAGATCTTAGCTTTTGGCTTGGACTCAGTTGATGGAGATGTTGCTTGGAGACAAGATTGTAGTAGTCTAGACTTCCCTCTATCTAGATCCTGATTATGTGTCTTGATGTAAACCGTAATGGGAGAATTTGATGTACTTGTGTAATCTTTTGTGAAAATTGAATATAGTCATTTGTTTAATTCTGTTGCAACACTTTGGTCTTTTTCATACCATTATAATAAATTTGGAAAATGTATGCCCATTCCATCATACCCCTGAGTGTGTTTGGAATGGATGTCAATTCTTCAAATTTTTTAGTAAAGGGATGATTTCACTCTTTTACAACATGGTATCAGAGCCCATGGTAGTTGGAAACTGACTATTTTAGTTTTGTCTCCCTAATTAGAATCCTTGCCTTACATAGTTCCTTTTGGTAACATGGTTTCCTTAGAGTTGATCTATAAATGATGAAAGGTTGATTTAGGACCCTATAGTTTCACATTAGTATCATGATTAATAAAACTGTAAAATACTCATAACTAAAATATTCATAACTTAATGTTTTTTAGGTTTGCCTTTAGGAAACTATTAGGGCATGAAGTTGAAGCAAAGGTGTCTAGAAAGGATTAGGTTCTGGGGGCTGGCAATATTTTCCTCCATGCCACTTGCTTACTTTACGAGGACTCCCAGATACATATGATACCGGCCTGGCCTAAGCTGAAATGGATTGTCCGAAATAGTTTGCTTTTAGGCAATAGTGACCTTAGACATCTATGTTGTATATCTTTGGGAACGCTAAGTTTTAGGTTTATGGTGACTTGTTTGAGGATGGATACCAAGACTAGTTTCCTTATGACCCATAGGACCACATGTTTGGATAGTTATCCCTAGAACCTAGACTTTGAAGTTTGGGGTTAAGTGAGCTATCAGAGTGTGCAGTGGAAGTGTGATGGATCTTGTACATGGTTAAGTTAGACTCGTCCTTTAACCCTAGTATAGTTTGGCGTGATAGGTTGAACCATTTAAGCGGTGGAGTATATGTTGATGAGTTGTTTGGTAGACGTTAAGGTTGGAGAAATAACCTAAAGTTTTGTGATGAGATGTTGCACACTCACCCTTCCCTTCTTACTTGTGATTTCGGGGACAAAATCCTCTTTAAGGGGTGGAGTGTTGTAACATACCGAATTCTATAATTTTTTATTTTTGACCCTCTTTCCCAAGTTTCCCTATCATTTATATCCTTTATGTCATTTATGTTTAATTAGTGGAATTTATAGTAGTTTAGTGAACATTTATTCACTAATTATACCAATGGGAGGGTTTATGTACAAATACCTCTTTGAATCTTATTTAAGGATCTAAAATGTAAAATCACGACTTTAGTAGAATAATGGTATATTAATTTGTGCTAGAAGTGAAAGGCCCTAAACCTTTATTAATGTATTAAACAAGCTTAATTACCATAATTAAGTGTTATAAACCTTAATCTAACTTTTTGATGTGATTTGAAAACATAAAATATGCCACATAACTCATTTTAGCGGTAATATGAAGATAAGAAACTTAATTGGATGAATAATTTAGATAATGGGACATTAATGGGCCATATGACATATCTCATAAAAAGAAGTCTCAAAATAGGAAACAAACTTCAAATTCGAGATCTACATATCAAAATTATCCTACATGTCAAATTTCATCTAATTTGGACCACCTTGAAATATTAGGATAAGTTTAGGAGGGAGAAAATGAGTAAAAGGCATAAGTAATGAATAATGTGATTATATAGCTTAAAAATATGGAAATAGTGGAAAATTCATATTATACACATCAAATATAACTTGTGGATGAAATTTGGTTCGATTTGGATGTTGTTTGTGCAAGTTATGCAATTTGAGGTACATTCTGGACTTTTGTGCAATTTACCCAATTGAGAGGTTTTTCTTGCAAATTATCACCTGAATTTTAATCCTTAGATATTACCTTACAAATAAAGAGATTTTAAATCATTGGAGAACCTAGTTTCACCTTGGTTTGATGGTATTTCTTTCCAAGGGCATTATACGGATTACCCTCTTTATAAAGGTGCTTATCTTTAAAAGCTATCAACCAATGAGGTTATTTCTTTCTTGAAAAACGGTGGGGATGGCCTTGAAATATCTGTGGGATCTTAGGACCAATTTTTGATATCCAAGAAGAGTCCATGAGCTATCATCTTGCATGGCCATCAAGCCCTAGGCTAAAGACACATGGAAAGTCCCTTAAGACACCTCATGTTTCACCTCTTTCTTTATATAGCCATGTATACCCCTTCCCAACTCACAATTCAAAAACTCTTGATCTCCTTTTCTTTCCTCTAGCTTAGATAATAGTTCCTTCTATATTTGGCCATGAAGTTTCTGTCCCAAGGTAATAGAGGAAGCCTACCTTGGTGAAGAAGGCTCCTAGGGCTTCCAAATTGCTCTATTAGGGTTTCTAAAGCTCCTCCTTGCTAATTTCGACCAAAACTAGTAATTTTCCTCCCTTCCTTCCCTGTTTTCATGTTGTTAGTATTCCTCCAACCTTCTTCCAGGTCGGAACCATGACCTTCCATGGTAAAACTCCACCTAGAACCCTAAAACATCTCATCTCCATGCACTTTTGCTAGGGTTTGCACCTCCAAAGTGGAGAAGGTGATCTTTGGTCAAGAAAGGAACTTGTATTGGAGCAACCAAACCTTCTAATATTGGTATCTTTTCTTGTTGTACCTTCTTAACTTCCTAGAGGCAAGTTTTGTTAACCCCCTTCTCATATATTGCTTAGTACATGCTTAAAACCCATGCTTCTATGTTGATAATCGATGATTTCCATCTCTTTTTACCATGTTCTTCTAAGGTTTTGGTTTCTTGCTATTTTATCTTCTCTAGAATATCTAGTTTGGTTATCTAAGAAACTTAAAACCTGATCTTGGGTCAAATTGTGTTTTCTCCCTCTCCCTCTCTCTTCAAATATCTCGATCGGTTTGATGATGTGGCAATTTCCTATTGGTTAGTATTGAAAAATTCATATCTTCTAAACCGCTTATCCAAATTTGACAAATAAATATGTTTTGGAATTGAAAAATAAATGTCTATCTAATAAAAATATTTTCAAGGTATGATTTCGTGGTTTTATGAAGGGTGATTTTTGTAAAATGAATTTAATGCATAAAATCCATAAAAATTACATCTTAATCATCATAACTCCAAAATTAACATAAAAATATGTTATCTTGATCAGGAGAACTTAATAATTTTATTGATGATGTTTTAAGAGTCTAAATATGTGTTTTTATAAAAAGGTCAAAAATTAGGGTTTATATACATTAATGTGCACTATGTACTCTAATACATGTTTATACATTGAAAATAGGCAAAGTGGAACTTGGACTCATTTAAAGTGGTGAAAGTTAGTAATTGATATTAGTAAGAGAGGTATGATCTATGTATGTGCAATACCTATTTATGTATGTGCTATGTATGTGCAATCCCTATTTATGTATGTGCATTCCTTACACCCTATGTTGGGATAATTGTAGTCAAACCCTATATTTCCCTAATGAGGCTTAAATGCACCCTAAATCTTATATTACTGAATCCTAATGTTGTTCGTGCCTCAAATTAGATTATAATTTCTTCTTGTTTGCGTCTTATACCCCACTGCCATGATTATTGAATATTATGACTACTCTTTCCATGACTGTTTTTCTAGCATGTGGATTTATGTTCTATTTAAAATAAAGTAGTGGTACTTATGTACAACCACCCATAGAGGGCATGTAAATAATTGCCCTGGGGAATGTCTTATTCTACCCAGTGTTCTGAAAAGCGGTAATTGGTGTACGGGCAGAGAGGGTACCGAATAGAGTATATACGGTATGCGGGAGTATAAGCAGGAGAATATTCGGTTTTAATCGGTTTTGATTTTTTTTTAATATTAACCATAAAGATATGTAAATTATATATTGACCATATAATAATGACAATGATAAGCAATTAGAAACATTTATAAGTAATAGACTAATATTGCATTCATAAGTAGTTAGAAACATTGATGAAATTAGAGAAGAAAACTTTGATAAGTAATTACAAACATTGATAAGTCATAGACTAATATCACATTAATAAGTAATTGGAAACATTGATAAGTAATAGACTAATATTGCATTAATAAGTAATTAGAAACATTGATAAGTCATAGACTAATATTGCATTAATAATTAATTCGAAACATTGATAAGTGATAAGACTAATATTGCATTAATAAGTAACTTGAAACATTGATGAAATTAGAGAAAAAACATTGATAAGTATTTAGAAACATTGATAAGTCATAGACTAATATTGCATTAAGAAGTAATTAGAAACATTGATGAAATTTGAGAAGAAAACATCAACAGAAAGGATCAGTTCAATAAACACTAACTATAAACTTATTGAGAAAACATGAGGAGAAGACCAAATATGTAAATTGGAAGAAGAGAATGTAATTGTAATGACCAATAGTAGTATTATAAAAAACTAATGTAAAAAAATTATTACTAGAATTTGATTTTGAAAATCACCGATTAATCGGACGATTATTCCCCCGATCGGCCGATTAATCAGTCTTTGACCGATTATAGGCCGATTATTCATATTCGGAACGGTAGACCCCCAAAACTGATTATTCGGCCTAATCAGCCAATTTCCTGAACACTGATTCTACCCATAGTATTGTAGGTGACTGGGAATGTCTTATTCTCCCCTCACCTAAGGTTAGAGGTCTGGTAGGTGCCTCAACCCTACTTAGTTAGGTAGACATAATTATCTTACATGCAAATCCTTTTTTATATAATTTTTAATGGAAAGTTTCTTTGATATATAGCCTCATACTCTTGTTATCTTCATCATATGATGAACCCTAGCCTCTTCTTATTTTCTTTACTTATCTTGTTATCCTAGATTAGCTTTGTGACACATACCTTGTTTCCTTACCCTTTTTTCTGGGTGCTTTCCCAACCACCCAGGTGTTGAGCAAGGTGATGGATAAGATAAGGAAGATCTTAGCTTTTGGCTTGGACTCAGTTGATGGAGATGTTGCTTGGAGACAAGATTGTAGTAGTCTACACTTCCCTCTATCTAGATCATGATTATGTGTCTTGATGTAAACTGTAATGGGAGAATTTGATGTACTTGTGTAATCTTTTGTGAAAATTGAATATAGTCATTTGTTTAATTCCGTTGCAATACTTTAGTCTTTTGCATACCATTATAATAAATTTGTAAAATTTATGCCCTTTCCATCATACCCCTGAGTGTTTTTGGAATGGATGTCAATTCTTTAAAACAAATTTGTAAAGGGGTGATTTCACCTCTTTACACATTCAGTTTCAATATTAGTTTGTTCAAACCGTTTCCAACCATTTAAGACCAAATGGTATCAGACCTAGGATACCCAAACGGTTTCAAAACCATTTGGAGGGAAAATGGTCTTAACCTTATATTCCCAAATAGTTTTAAAACCATTTGGAGGGAAATTGACTTCAAACCATTTGGAGATTCAAAGGTCAAAACCAAATGGAGGTTCAACATATACAAAATTGAATGAAAACTTAAAGTGATGAAAGATCAATTGATCCCATGATTGATAATGGTGATTATCAAAGATAAGTATAATGGTTGAGTCCCTAATGTACTTAGATGATTGGTACCCTTAGAGGGGTTAACCTTTGATGCTTATGGAAGCAATAACTCAATACACTATGCTAACCATAAAAGTATGTATTTGAATAAAGGATTGACTCAATCTAATCAAGATTGGAGTAATGAACATCCTAGAGAGGATGAGAGAGGGAGAAATCGATACATGTATAATAATCATGTAATGGTTAAATCTCAATACTCAAAACATGAATAAAATGTGTAATTAGGGTATGATCCTTGATAAAGAGATCATGAAACCATAATTAAGAAAGTTGATGAACCCTAACCTCAATTAAGGGTAATAACATGTGAAACCCTAATTGAGGATGATGTCATATGAAACCCTAATTAAGGGTGATGTCATATGAAACCTAAATAAGGATGATGATATGTGAAACCTAACTGAGGGTGATGTCAGGAGCAACCCTAATCAGGGGTTATGTTAAGTAAAATCCTAATGCAATGATGTGATATGAATCTCTAACCTAAGGTGATGCTATGTAATGTTATATGAAACAGTAGCATAAAATCCTAACCCTAATATAGGGTGAAGGTATGTGAAACCCTAATTTTGGGTTATAGTGCATGAACCCTAATCTTGGGCAATATGATGGTAAACTATAACTCTAATAATGGGCTATGGGTTGAGAAACCCTAATCTCAGGTAATGCTATGTGAAACTCTAATATAAGGATGAAGTTATGAGAAATCCTGATGTAGGGTGACATTATGTGAAACCCTAATATAGGGTGATGCTATGTAAACCCTAATTGATAAGGATGGGAAACCCTATTCCTAATAATGGAATAGTGACTAAATATTGATAAGTGAAATACCTAAAGGTATTGGTAATGAATGACCTTATATCAATAATGCCTTAACTTGAGATGAGTCCATATCATTGATAATAGATGCATATCTTGAATAAGTGATTTATGACTAATGCATTACATAATAAATATGATGAACTGGTGCATAAAGTATTAGGATGGGAAATACCATAATACAAGATAAGTTGATGAAATCAAGTAATATAAAGGTGATGAGGGAAGTGATACATCAAGATATGATAGATATCACGTCCAGCACCTCAAGATTTATACACCTTGATGTATTTTAAATCCAATATACTTGGATGAGTAACATATGAAGTGTGTCATGTCAATTGTTACATGGAGATGTAATGCACTTTGATAAAGTGTAGGCTAACATGCCTTATGAAAAGGTTAATCCACATCAATAAAGTATAATGTAATCATATTCTGGTAAAGTTGAGAGAGGAACTTATATCTTGTATTGATAATTCATTCAATGATAAGTGATGAGACTAAATAAGCATGGTTAAATGCTTATGTTATCAATGTTGGATCCAAGTTGTGTGAAGCAATGAAATAGGGCTTGATCATTAATAATATGATCTTGAGAACCTAAATGGTTATTTATGGAAAACCCTAATGGAGGGTGATGATATGTAAGAGAAATCCTAACCCTAAAAAGGGAATAGTGGTATTACTTTGTGTTGCATGGTGCTGATATGTAAGCATTATAACTGTTATCATGAAGTATTAACCATGCAGGTATCATGAGAATATGAACATAGCCAGGTATGAGCTATGATGTTTCTCTTATTAAAGTTGTTAATGAGCCATAATATGCCTTGTTTCCTACTAAGAGGTAACAAGAGGTGAAATGAGCTTTGTGAGTTATGTAGAATGCTTGTGTAGCAAGAATCATGATTACCTTGGTCAGATGACCTGAAGGTATTAAGTTACCTGATAAGTTGTAACAAGTATTCTATGATGAATTGAGGGTTTGAATACCCATATTCTATAATCATGATGATGAACTTGTTAAGAAATGGAAATGTACCTGATGAGATGAGGGATTGCGACCCCAATACTTTATTAAAAGAGTATGACTACATGCCATGACTCCACAAAACAATACCAGGCATTAGCTGTGTGATCTAAGCCTGAAGAGAGTATATTTTATGGCTATAACTCTATAGCAAAGATGCTAATATATCCTGGAAAGCTAATTGTAGTTTGACACATTATGTCTCTGCCATATAATCGCGTACTGACCAAGAAGGTTGATGTTACTCTGCTTAGCATATTCTAGAAGGATAAATGTTATACATATACTTTAATTCCTTTTTGAATAAGTATCATGCTGCTTTATCAAGTTATAGTTGAAATGCTTTGAATAAGAATACTGCTCTAATCTATTTAGACATTGATCTATCTGTTGTTGAATATATAATTCCTCTGCACAGTTTTATTCAATTAAACTGCAATAATAATGTTTTGGCAGAGAGTTATATCTCTCACTGGGGAAATTTATAATTGTCTCACCCCCGTGGGATCCACATTTTTTTAGGTGGACGCGGACGAGGAGGGAGGAATCATTCAATAGGTGAAGGACAACAACAACAGCAGTAGAAGAGAACGGTAGTGATTTTTCTCAGGAGGAAACACTGGATGTTACATCTTGTATATATATATATATATATATATATATATATATATATATATATATATATATATGTATAGAAATCCTTATGTGTCGTCTCTGTACTCTCAGGTCCTCGGAGTAATAGTTAGTGCTTTTGAGATTTTGGCTTAGTGCCTCGAGATGTTATACTGCATGTGTATAGTTTCAAAGGGCATTTGATGCTTGTAATTCTCAGAAGAAGATGATACATGACATGTACTTGTGAACTAGTATGTAGTTAAATTACTTTAGTTCTTTATGAAAGAGTTTTTCCTATGTGTGGATTTCTCTGTAAAATGGACTTAATTTTTAGTGATTTTCGGTAATCCGCTGCTAACGAACGCTTCCGCTTAAGTTGATCTTGTTTTTGTGATCTGTATGCCACCGTTTAGTGGTATCAGAGCTCTAGGTTCATTGAGTCTACAGAGACATAGGATTAAGGTTGTTGAGTCTATTCTAAGTGTCTTACGGTTTATCTGATAGTATCTTCTACTCACATAGGAGAAGAAGAACTTGAAGATGTCTGGATCACATGAAGAACACGCTGCTAAAAGCAGCATTGTTGTACCAGGAAGAGGTGCAAGCGTCCAGACTAGGAAGGAACCAGTATCTGAACATCCCCAGTTTGACCCAGCTATGATAGAGAACCCAACCTTCCATACCCTATTCGGCCAGTTTATGGCGACTATGACACACATGGTTGATAGGATGCCACCACCTGCACCTAGGCCACCTGCCCACCATGATGGACATGGAGACGGCAAGACTTTTAAGAGACTTCGCTGGGTTGGAGCCATAGATTATGCTGGTCCAGTTGATCCAGCAGATGCTGATTTGTGGCTGACAGAACTGGAAAAGGCTTTCAGGATCCTTGATATTCTTGAAGCTGAGAAGGTAAGACATGTTGTATACCTTCTAAAGGGGAGTGTTGGCCATTGGTGGATGATTGAGGAGGGCAAGAGGCCAGGTGAAGAAGTTGGATGGGAGGTATTCTGACGAGAATTCATCAGTAGGTACTTCCCTAAGACGTATCTAGACGAGAAGATTTCTCAATTTGAGAGGACCATACAAGGACAGATGAATGTTAGTGAGTATGAAGCTAAGTTCATGGAACTTTTACGGTTTTATCCGCATATGGCAGTTAATGATGAGGAAAGAATTCGGCATTTTGAGAAGGGGTTGAACGTTGAATTGACCACTCCTATGTCTACTTTAGAGAACAAGGAGAGGTTTTCCACTTTTGTGGAGTCGGTACGGAGGATAGAAAGGTCTGAAATTGAGAAATGACAGACCAGTGATAGGAAGGTGTACACTCAGTTTTAAGGACAAAGATCTGAAAGTTTTAAGAAGACAAGATTTTTTGCATCGGCAACACCATCAAGATTCAATACCCAGATGCAATGGACGTCAAGTGGGGCTAGGAGCTGTAGTTTTGTTCCGAATAGAGCCCCAGTACAGCATCAACATCAGTGACTGGACCTCACAAACCTTATTCTGAGACTAGGGTATGTTACCTATGCAGACAAACGGGACATCTAGCAAAGGATTGTCCAGTTGGGAATATAATTGTGACTCAACCCCAGAGGCAGAGTCAGCAAGGCTCACAAAGGAGGAGGTTTTCTAGTAACACTAGAGGATGTGGACAAGCGTCCCAAGCTGGTTCATCAACACCCAACAATCGAGCACATGGTCAACAACAAGCAATTGTGAGGTTCTATGCAATGAATAAATCTGATGTAATAGTCAACCCTCAGGTTGTGACAGGTCAGATGAAATAGATTCATTCTGATATTTCATTTCATGATTTTATGTGTTAAAAATAATAAAGTAGTTGTTTTGAGCTTCCTTTGATTATTCCTATGAGGACACAAGGAAGATGAGGATTTATATTTTGTTCAGTATTCTTTTAAATGCTTTATAAATTCTTTTTTCTGTGTAAAAACGGAAGAGGTATACATGTGGTACCTGGAGGAAGTCCAGGAATGTTAAATCATGTGATGATGATGATACAAAAAGTAAGGAACATAATATTACATAAAGTGCATGCCATCTAATCTCAATACTTGTATACCCTGGCCAAGTATATAATTATTGGGGATAGGGTAAGTATGGAACTCTTAGATTGTTATCTTTCTGATTACTCTAATCAAGTAGTCATTCTGAGACAATCTAATGAGTATAATGAAACTGAAAAGATGGTATGAATAATTACACCACATCCTAAGTATGAGAAAGAGGAATCTGAGATAATTTCAGATCAATCTGTGTGCATGAGGAAGAAAAAGAATATGATTCTCATGAAATGAGAATAAGAATAAGGGAGATGATCCCTGTATGATAAAGCATGTGTGAATAACAAAGATCTTTTCCCATGATGTGGAAATGGGAAATGTGATAAAACCACAAAATGTTCATAACATGTTAGATAATAATAAAGAAAGGAATGAACTATATAGGGATTGTTAAGTGAACTTTCCCAACTATATAGG
Organism: Alisma plantago-aquatica; assembly: GCA_963693085.1. Lineage (NCBI taxonomy): Eukaryota > Viridiplantae > Streptophyta > Magnoliopsida > Alismatales > Alismataceae > Alisma > Alisma plantago-aquatica. The sequence continues at coordinate 497,879,553 of OY856412.1, read as the reverse complement.
GATTGCTAAGTGAACTTTCCCAACTAAATAGGGATTGCTAAGTGAACTTTCCCAACTAAATAGGGATTGTTAAGTGAACTTTCCCAACTATATAGGGATTGCTAAGTGAAATTTCCCAACTATATAGGGATTTCTAAGTGAACTTTCCCAACTAAATAGGGATTTCTAAGTGAACTTTCCCAACTATATAGGGATTGCTAAGTGGACTTTCCCAACTATATAGGGATTGCTAAGTGAACTTTCCCAACTATATAGGGATTGCTAAGTGAGATTTCCCAACTATATAGGGATTTCTAAGTGAACTTTCCCAACTATATAGGGATTGCTAAGTGAACTTTCCCAACTATATAGGGATTGCTAAGTGAACTTTCCCAACTATATATGGATTGCTAAGTGAACTTTCCCAACTACATAGGGATTGCTAAGTGAACTTTCCCAACTAAATAGGGATTGCTAAGTGAACTTTCCCAACTAAATAGGGGTTGCTAAATGAACTTTCCCAACTAAATAAGAATTGCTAAGTGGGTTTTCTCAACTAAATACATGTGTCTTCTTTGATAAATAACCTTGGGGAATGAGGGGATGATAAAAGGAATATGTTCCTTTGTATCCTTTCCTTCAGGGACATGGCAATCGAATATAGGCTCCGTATGATAGATTCAAATGATGAGTCTGAGTAGGAGAACCTGGCACTGGACATAGATTTATGCAATCTCTATGGCATTGAGATTCTATCTAGAGATATGATGACATGAGTAACAACTATCTTCCTTTTCCTGGGATTTCGGGGACGAAATCCTGGTTAGGGGTGGATAATTTGTAACATCCCTGACCTGGGTTATGTGTTAACCCTAGATGTTTTGCTTAATGATATTGATTGTATGCTTGCTCTTATCTTTTAAAAAGTAATTAAGGCTCAAGAGGAACTTATATTTCAATTTTAGTCCTTTTTGAATAATGTTGAAACAATGTTTTGTTAGTTTTGGAATAAAGTGCAAATTACCCAAGTTGAGGGGTTAACTTGCAAATTTTACATGATAAAATGTTCCTAAGATGTTGAAGCATCATAGGAATGAGTATGATGCAGTGGTATGGCTTCCACAAGCTTGAGCGCCAAGATAGAGCATGCTGAGCAATCTCTGTGCATTAAAACCTAGTTTTGGTGTAATGTGCAATTTGCCCTAAACCTAGGGTTCAATATGCAAAATACCACTTCAAGAGGGTCCCTCATGATTCTTGGCATCATTTAGAGAAAAGAATTTGATAGGGGATCCTCATTTGAATCATTTTGGAAGAGAGAGAATCTTGATATTGAAATAATCAAGATTTAAGCATAAATGGAATTTTACTTCAAATTAATGCAAAAATAAATACGTTAATTGAAGTGCCTTCAACCAAAAATGAGATGGTTGAAATTAGATAAGTGTGGACGTCCTTATGCCTTGCAAAGGCCACGAAAATATCTAAGTGAGTGGAGATCCCACTCACATTAGTTAATCAAAAGTAATATCCACTCAATTATGGATATTATTATTATATGAATTAAGGTGCTTAATTGCTTTTCCTTTAATTTGTGGATAATGAAGAATAATTAAAGGCAAAGGAGGATTCCTTTGTATTCAAGGAGTATAGGGGGTTAAGTGGCACCATATTGGGGAGTTGAAGGATTGCTTTTCAACTTTCTCTCTCCTTGAAAATCCTTATATACACTTCATTTCCCACTCAACCAAGGACTCTTTTTCAGATTTGCTTTCACTCTTTGTTTGCAAAATGACCGAGGGAGCTTAGGAGCAACAGGAGGACGACACCCAATCTGTAGGTAACCTCCATGATCTCCTTTTACCTTGATTTCATGGTGGAAATCGAAAATCAATGCTTGATTTCTTCTTTTCTTCAATCAATCTTCAATCCTAGCCAATCCTTTTCACTCAAAAGCTTGAGGAACGAACCTTGTGGAGTTGAGAAAGCTTCAAACACCATTAAAAACTTGGAGTTGGAGCTTTGAATCATTCTTTGAAGGCGGGTTATATAACTTGAACCCTTGAATGTTATTATTGATTTCATATCCTTATTAATTGTTGATTCTTTCTTTATTTCTCAAAAATCTATTTGGTTGATTGAGGAAATCACCATGAAAATTACAAAAAGTTTTGAAGAAATGTAGCTTGATGATGATGACATCATCCTAAGAACACACCTTAACAAAGATCTAGTGCAAACAGTTTCAAAGACTTGAGACCAAACGGTCTCAAGATCGTTTGAAACCAAACAGTCTCAAGACCGTTTGGGATCAAACCGTCCCAAGACCGTTTGGGATCAAACGGTCTTAGACCATTTGGAGGTTAAGTGCTGATGTTGTTGAACATTAATCCATTGGATTCAATTGTATTGATGATAATGGTTCCAAGTTTGGATGATCCACCAATTGCAAAACCCTAATCGATTGAATGGGTTGAAACCCTAATTGATTGAGTCAATTTTGTAGTTGTTTGACTCAAACGGTCTCAAGACCGTTTGAGACCAAATGGTCTCAAAACCATTTGGAGGTCAATGGTTGATTGTGGTGGATGGTTGGAGATCCAAGGGCTACAATTTTATGTACCTTCAATAGTTCAATCGATTGATGATTCAATGAGTACAAATCCTAAATCAATTTGATTGGAAGAAACCCTAAGTGGTCCAATCGGTTTCATGATGGTTTGGACCAAACAGTCTTGAGACCGTTTCAGTCCAAATGGTCTTGAGACCGTTTGGGACCAAACGGTCCTCAGACCGTTTGAAGGGCAATTGTTCACAAACTATTTAGGGTTCATTCGGTTTCAATATTAATTTGTTCAAACGGTTTCAAACCGTTTAAGACCAAATGGTCTCAGACCTAGGATACCCAAACGGTTTCAAAACCATTTGGAGGGAAAATGGTCTTAACCTTAGATGCCCAAACAGTTTCAAAACCATTTGGAGGGCAATTGACTTCAAACCATTTGGAGATTCAAAGGTCAAAACCGAATGGAGGTTCAACATATACAAAATTGGTTGAAAACTTAAAGTGATGAAAGATCAGTTGATCCCATGATTGATAATGATGATTATCAAAGATAAGTATAATGGTTGAATCCCTAATGTACTTAGATGATTGGTACCCTTAGAGGGGTTAACCTTTGATGCTTATGGAAGCAATAACTCAATACACTATGCTAACCCTAAAAGTATGTATTTGAATAAAGGATGGACTCAATCTAATCAAGATTGGAGTAATGAACGTCCTAGAGAGGATGAGAGATACAGAAATCCATACATGTATAATAATAATGTAATGGTTAAATATCAACACTCACAACATGAATAAAATGTGTAATTAGGGTATGATCCTTGATAAAGAGATCATGAAACCATATTTAAGAAGGTTGATGAACCCTAACCTCAGTTAAGGGTAATGACATGTGAAACCCTAATTGAGGATGATGTCATATGAAACCCTAATTAAGGGTGATGTCATATGAAACCTAAATAAGGATGATGATATGTGAAACCTGACTGAGGGTGGTATCAGGAGAAACCCTAATCAAGGGTTATGTTAAGTAAAACCCTAATGCAATGATGTGATATGAATCTCTAACCTAAGGTGATGCTATATAATGTTATATGAAACCTTAGCATAAAACCCTAACCTTAATATAGGGTGAAGGTATGTGAAACCCTAATTTTGGGTTATAGTGCATGAACCCTAATCTTGGGCAATATGATGGTAAACCATAACTCTAATTATGGGCTATTGGTTTAGAAACCCTAATCTCAGGTAATGCTATGTGAAACTCTAATATAAGGATGAAGTTATGAGAAATCCCGATGTAGGGTGACATTATGTGAAACCCTAATATAGGGTGATGGTATGTAAACCCTAATTGATAAGGATGGGAAACCCTATTCCTAATAATGGAATAGTGACTAAATATTGATAAGTGAAATACCTAAAGGGATTGGTAATGAATGACCTTATATCAAAAATGCCTTAACTTGAGATGAGTTCATATCATTGATAATGGATGCATATCTTGAATGAGTGATTTATGACTAATGCATTACATAATAAATATGATGAAATGGTGCATAAAGTATTAGGATGGGAAATACCCTAATACAAGATAAGTTGATGAACTCAAGTAATATAAAGGTGATGAGGGAAGTGATACATCAAGATATGATAGATATCACGTCCAGCACCTCAAGATTTATACACCTTGATGTATTTTAAATCCGATATATTTGGATGAGTAACACATGAAGTGTGTCATGTCAATTTTTACATGGAGATGTAATGCACTTTGATAAAGTGTAGGCTAACATGCCTTATGAAAAGGTTAATCCACATCAATAAAGTATGATGTAATCATATTCTGGTAAATTTGAGAGAGGAACTTATATCTTGTGTTGATAATTCATTCATTGATAAGTGATGATACTAAATAAGCATGATTAAATTCTTATGTTATCAATGTTGGCTCCTAGCTGTGTGAAGCAATGAAATAGGGCTTGATCATTAATAATATGATCTTGAGAACCTAAATGGTTATTTATGGAAAACCCTAATGGAGGGTGATGATATGTAAGAGAAATCCTAACCCTAAGAAGGGAATAATGGTATTACTTTGTGTTGCATGGTGCTGATATGTAAGCATTATAACTGTTATCATGAAGTACTAACCATGTAGGTATCATGAGAAGACGAACATAGCCATGTATGAGCTATGATGTTTCTCTTATTGACCTTGTTAATGATCCATAATATTCCTTGTTTCCTACTAAGAGGTAAAAAGAGGTGAATTGAGATTTGTGAGCTATGTAGAATGCTTGTGTAGCAAGAATCATGATTACCTTGGTCAGATGAGCTGAAGGTATTAAGTTACCTGATAAGTGGTAAAAAGTATTATATGATGAATTGAGGGTTTGAATACCCATATTCTATAATCATGATGTTGAACTTGTTAAGAAATGGAAATGTACCTGATGAGATGAGGGATTACGACCCCAATAATTTATTAAAAGAGTATGACTACAGGCCATGACTCCACAAAACAATACCATGAATTAGCTGTGTGATCTAAGCCTGAAGAGAGTATATGCTACGGCTATAACTCTATAGCATAGATGCTAATATATCATGGCAAGATAATTGTAGTTTGACACATGATGTCTTTGCCATATAATCTCGTACTGACCAAGAAGGTTGATGTTGCTCTGCTTAGCATATTCTAGAAGGATAAATGTTATACATATACTTTAATTACTTATTAAATAAGTATCATGCTGCTTTATCAAGTTATAGTTGAAATGCTTTGAATAAGAATATTGCTCTAATCTATTTAGACATTGATCTATCTGCTGTTGAATATATAATTCCTTTGCATAGTTTTATTCAATTAAACTGCAATAACAATGTTTTGGCAGAGAGTTATATCTCTCGCTGGGGCAATTTACAATTGTCTCACCCCCGTGGGATCCACATATTTTTAGGTGGATGCGGACGAGGAGGGAGGAATCCTTCAGTAGGTGAAGGACAGTAACAACAGTAGTAGAAGATAATGGTAGTGATTTTTCTCAGGAGGAAACACTGGTTGTTACATCTTGTATATATATATATATATATAGAAAGCCTTATGTGTCGTCTCTGTACTCTCAGGTCCTCGGAGTAATAGTTAGTGCTTTCGAGATTTTGGCTTAGTGCCTCGAGATGTTATACTGTCTGTGTATAGTTTAAAAGGGCAGTTGATGCTTGTAATTCTCAGAAGAAGATGATACATGACATGCACTTGTGAACTAGTATGTAATTAAATTACTTCAGTTCTTTATGAAAGAGTTTTTCTTGTGTGTGGATCTCTCTGTAAAATGGTTTTAATTTTTAGTGATTTTCGGTAATCCGCTGCTAACGAACGCTTCCGCTTAAGTAGATCTTATTTTTGTGATATGTATGCCACAGTTTAGTGGTATTAGAGCTCTAGGTTCGTTGTGTCTATAGAGACATAGGATTAAGTTTGTTGAGTCTATTCTAAGTGTCTTCTAGTTTATCTGATAGTATCTTCTACTCACATAGGAGAAGAAGAACTTGAAGATGTCTGGATCACATGAAGAACACACTGCTAAAAGCAGCATTGCTGCACCAGGAAGAGGTGCAAGAGTCCGGACTAGGAAGGAACCAGTATCTGAACATCCCCAGTTTGACCCAGCTATGATAGAGAACCCAGCCTTCCATACCCTGTTCGGCCAGTTTATGGCGACTATGACACACATGGCTGATAGGATGCCACCACCTGTACCTTGGGTACCAGCCCACCATGATGGGCATGGAGCCGGGAAGACTTTTGAGAGACTTCGCCGGGTTGGAGCCATAGATTATGTTGGTACAACTGATCCAGTAGATGCTGATTTGTGGCTGACGGAACAGGAAAAGGCTTTCAGGATCCTTGATATTTCTGAAGCTGAGAAGGTAATACATGTTGTATACCTTCTAAAGGGGAGTGTTGGCCATTGGTGGATGATTGAGGAGGGAAGAGGCCAGGTGAAGAAGTTGGATGGGAGGTATTCCGACGAGAATTCGTCAGTAGGTACTTCCCTAAGACGTATCTAGATGAGAAGATCTCTCAATTTGAGAGGATCAGACAAGGACAGATGAACATTAGTGAGTATGAAGCTAAGTTCATGGAACTTTTACGGTTTTGTCTGCATATGGCAGTTAATGATGAGGAAAGAATTCGGCGTTTTGAGAAGGGGTTGAATGCTGAACTGACCACTCCTGTGTCTACTTTAGAGAACAGGGAGAGGTTTGCCACTTTTGTGCAGTCGGTAAGGAAGATAGAAAGGTCGAAAATTGAGAAACGACAGACCAGTGATAAGAAGGTGTACATTCAGTTTCAAGGACAAAGATCCGAAAGTTTTAAGAAGCCGAGATTTTCTGCATCGGCAGCACCATCAAGATTCAATACCCAGATACAATGGACATCAAGTAGGGGTAGGAGTCGTAGTTTTATTTTGAATAGAGCCCCCAGTACAGCATCAACATCGGTGACTGGACCTCCCAGACCTTATTCTAAGACTAGGGTTTGTTACCTATGCAGACAAACATGACATCTAGCAAAGGATTGTCCAGTTGGGAATACAATGGTGACTCAACCCCTGAGGCAGAGTCAGCAAGGCTCACAAAGTAGGCAGTTTTCTAGTAACACTAGAGGACGTGGACAAGCGTCCCAAGCTGGTTCATCAACACCCAACAATCGAGCACATGGTCAACAACAAGCAACTGCGACGTTCTATGCAATGAATCAATCTGATGCAATAGTCAACCCTCGGGTTGTGACAGGTCAGATGAAATAGATTCATTCTGATATTTCATTTCATGATTTTATGTGTTAAAAATAAGAACATAGTTGTTTTGAGCTTCCTTTGATTAGTCCTATGAGGACACAAGGAAGATGAGGATTTATATTTTGTTCAGTATTCTTTTAAATGTTTTATAATTTCTTTTATCTGTGTGAAAAAGGAAGAGGAATACATGTGGTACCTGGAGGAAGTCCGGGAATGTTAAATCATGTGGTGATGATACAAAAAGTAAGGAACACAATAGTACATAAAGTGCATGCCACCTAATCTCAATACTTGTATACCCTGGCCAGGTATATAATTATTGGGGATAGGGTAAGTATGGAACTCTTAGATTGTTATCTTTCTGATTACTCTGATCAAGTAGTCATTCTGAGACAATCTAATGAGTATAATGAAACTGAAAATATGGTATGGATAATTACATCACATCCTAAGTATGAGAAAGAGGAATCTAAGATAATTTCAGATCAATCTGTGTGCATGAGGAAGAAAAAGAATAGGATTCTCATGAAATGAGAATAAGAACAAGGGAGATGATCCCTGTCTGATAAAGCATGTGTGAATAACAAAGATATTTTCCCATGATGTGGAAATGGGAAATGTGATAAAACTAAAAAATGTTCATAACATGTTAGATAATAATAAAGAAAGGAATGAACTATATAGGGATTGCTAAGTGAACTTTCCCAACTATATAGGGATTGCTAAGTGAACTTTCCCAACTAAATAGGGATTGCTAAGTGAACTTTCCCAACTATATAGGGATTGCTAAGTGAACTTTCCCAACTATATAGGGATTGTTAAGTGCACTTTCCCAACCAAATATAGATTGCTAAGTGAACTTTCCCAACTATATAGGGATTGCTAAGTGAACTTTCCCAACTATATAGGGATTGCTAAGTGAACTTTCCCAACTATATAGGGATTGCTAAGTGAACTTTCCCAACTATATAGGGATTGCTAAGTGAACTTTACCAACTATATAGAGATTGCTAAGTGAACTTTCCCAACTATATAGGGATTGCTAAGTGAACTTTCCCAACTAAATAGGGATTGCTAAGTGAACATTCCCAACTAAATATGATACGATCGAATCACGAAAACAAGATCAACGAATGCGGAAGCAATTAGCAACAAAATTATCAAAAATCACTAAAAATTAAAACTTTTGTAAAGAGACCATCAAACAATAAAAACTCTTTAATAAACAAACATGATAAGTCATTTACAAATTGATCCATAGTTACATCTCTGTAACAACACATCTCGAGAATTACAACATCAACAACCTTGTTAACTGCACAAGGTAAGATACAAAATCTCGAGGCATCATGCTAAAATCTCAGATATACTGACTCCTAGGACCTGAGAGTACAGAGACGACACAGGACATACTATCTACACAACTTGACAGAACAGTGTATCCACCTGAGGATCACTGATGTCCCTGAGACTGCTGCTACTGCTGCTCACCCACTGATGGGATCCTTCGTCCTCAGGGGGTGAGACAATTGAATAATTGTCCCAGCGAGAGTTATAACTCTTCTCCAGAAGCTTTGTTATTGCAATAATGGAATAACATAAAGCAGAAGAAATATAAATATACAATAGCAAGTAACATTGTATAAACTATGTGAAGCAGCATCCTTATAAGTAATCATTTCAATTATAACATAATTGAATGATAAGACATATAACGATAAGGAATATGCAGAACATGTATACTAGTTACTTAACTAAAGCACTATGAACAATGTATCATCAATCATTGTTTCTCATAATTCAACCTAAGCAATATGCTATGCGGCAGATTACATTTTTACAAACATATTTATGCCCTGAGGAGATGAGTTACACCTCTCATACTCCAACCGACCATCCTTAGATCGCAATTGGTACCATACCTAGGTCATCAGGAGAGTCGGATTCCTATGACCTCATCACTCCTCAGTCAGTATGAGGATCAACATGCAGGACATCTCGTGTCTCTGCTATAATATCTTTCTAGGGTATTCTGGTAACTTCACTATTTAGAGCTACAGTGGCATTCTGTACTCTCTTCGCCATCGAGGGATTTCTTGTTTATCTAACATCGATGCAGCATTAACAACATCATCGAGAGATTAGTGATACATCATCCCAGCATAAACATATAATGAAGGATTGAGAGATTAATGATACATCTTCTATCAAATCCAACATTAGGACGTAAGGTTATTCGCGTCCATAACCCCCACATACTCAAAAGTATGTGCTCCAGGAGTTCCCTTAGGAAAACCTGTTTCACCATCATGTATTTTCTGACAATGATGGATCTATGGTCAGGGCTCTACTTGATATCATTATCTTGATTAGTTAAGTACATTATTGCATTCTTTAGCATCAGACATGTTTTCAAACATAAACAAATAAAACAAATGCTATAAAGAAATAGTACTATTTGTATCAAGTTCACATCACATACTTTCAACATTGGGATATCAATCCCTAACCATCTCATCATTGTGATCCAGGAATGTGGGTATTCAAACCCTTGAATCATCATAACACTTGTTATCAAGTAACATCTTGTCATCCAGTCATTTCAACAGTATGACTGTTGATTATAACAATGCATTTATTTCTCAAAGCTCCTTTAGCTTATCAAGCTCATATGTTACCACTCACCAGGTAACATAACACATCATTATTCTTGAAGCATATAAAATATTTTCAATTCATATGACATCATAATCTTTACCTGGATATGATCGCCTCTTTATGAGAACCTGCATGGTTAACATTTACTAATAACATGTTCAATGTAATATAACAGCACAATACAGGTTCTTCTCAAATTATATATATGATACCACGGTCGTGCTACCTTGCACGGTCGTGCAAGAGTAAGCTACCACGGCCGTGCTTCATGACATGGTCGTGCAACAAAGGATTCACCACGACCGTGTCATCATACCACGGCTGGTTTCTAGGGTTAGGATTTCCATTCAATTCAATTGGAGTTATTCAACCTCTTAACTTGATCAGGAATAGTGATCTCATATCTCATACTTTAATCATGGAGTTTCGTGCTTAAAAGCATAACTCAGAATTAGGGTTTAGTTGTTCATATCATCACTTCACCCTAGATTAGGGTTTACTATTCACATTACATCACATTACCCTAGATTAGGGTTTTAATCATAATTGCCCTGAATTAGGGTTAAGGGTCAACAACCTTGTTAATTAGGGTTTAGGTTCATGATTAGGGTTTCATGATCTCTTTACTTAAGGATCATACCCTTAATCACTACATGAATCAACTCAGGTATTAACTCCATGATATCATTCTTCTCAATCTTGATTAGATTATATTAACCCTTAGCCAAGTTCATGCAACTATAAATGACATAATGTATCAAGTCATTGTTCTTACAAGCAATTAGGGTTTGTTCCTTAATTGACATTAGTCACTTAAGTACTATTAGGGTTTTAACCTTTGTACCATCATTATGTACGAAGATTACTTTCATTCATGCTCTTAATAAGGTTAAGATTCATTAATCATTATGATTAGGGTTTCCATGATCTCATTGTGAAAGATCATACCCTAATTATGTTCATTCATATATGTTGGAAGTATATTACTTGATTCCCATTCATATTAGGGAGTCTTCTCTCTCCTCTTATCATTATATGATGTTTACACCTCATATTATTAGATTAGGTCAAACCAACCTTGAAAACATAAGTCACATCATCACTACCATGGTCATTAGGGTTTGCTTGATCAAGAGGTGTTAACTACTTAAACCCATCAAGGGTACTTTGGTAAAGTCCACCATTGATCATAGCATGCATAAAAAAAATAATTAATTGTTCCATTAATGTCTTTAGGTATCATTAGGGTTTAGATTAATCAACCATTAAACCATCTAAGCCTTTAAAGCATTAAACATTCTTGACCTTAAAAGACTCCAAACGGTTTTGCACTTTCAACCTCCAAACGGTTTTGAAACTGCATGGAATGGTTGACCGTTTGGTACCTTTGTCTTTAAAGACTGCATGGCCAAGTTCATACTCAAGACCATTTGCCCTAGGTGAGGTGAAGACCGTTTGGTCACGTTGACCGTTTGGCCAAGTTTGACTTTGAAACTGCATGGACAAATCGACCTTGAAACCGCATGGCCATAAACGGTTTTGAAACCGCATGAATCCAAATGGTTTTGAAACTGTTTGGTTCCAAATGGTCTTGAGACCGTTTGGATTCAAACGGTCTTGAGACCGTTTGGTCCAAACATCTCAAAACCGCATGGACCCAAAAGTGTGTCAATACTTTCAATTGCTTTAGGGTTTTCAATGTTGAACCCCTCAAATGTTCATGCCATGGTTAACCACTTATCAATTGAGCCAATTAGGTTAACCCTATATGATTTGACCCTAAATTGGTCCTCAATTGGTCACCAATTTAGAGTTTGGATTGATTGGATTAGGGTTGGAATCGATCATCCTTCAACATGCATCAACATGAGCCTAATTGATGTTGAACCCATTGAACCATCACTCAATTGGGTCATGACCTGACCCCAAACGGTCTTGGGATCGTTTGGACATCCTCCAAATGGTCTTGAGACCGTTTCCTCAAAGTCACATTAAAATTTAACTCAATATATTAAGGTTTGAACCATAGATTTGATCATTAGGTCACTAATCGATTGTATTTCAGCTTATTGCCTTTCAATCTTCAACCACTTAACCATAGTCAACCCTAGACCTCCAAATGGTCTTGGATGACCACCAAACGGTTTTGAAACCGTTTGGACATCCTCCAAACGGTCTTGAAACCGTTTTCCCATGATGTCATCAAAAACCAAGTCAATTACTTGAGGGTTGAACCCTAGGTTTGGTCACCAAATCAGCACTTGATTACTCAACAACTTGATATGATTGGACCCTCAATTGGTCAACCCCACTTAACCCTAGACCTCCAAATGGTCTTGGGTTGTCACAAAACGGTCTTGAGACTGTTTGAGTGATTCCCAAACGGTTTTGAAACCGTTTGGGCCACTCAACCCAAACTTTAACATGATTGCATCCTTGAAATCAGCAATAGACTCGATTAGGGTTTAGGTGACTAAAGTGCCTTCAATTGGTGATTTACTTGGAATTAGTTAATGATTATTGGAGGGTGATTAGTCCATAATGTTTACAACAGCCCTCAAAATGGTAAACCCATCCAAACGGTCTTGGAGACCGTTTTCTCCAAACGGTCTTATGAAACTGTTTGCCACCAAACGGTTTTGAAACTGTTTGCTTCCAAACGGTTTTGCAAACCATTTGGGCAAAGGGTGGAGACCGTTTGATAAAGTAAGATAAGGTTTAACATTGGTTTTAATGCCACCTACTTCTACCTTAAGAACCTAGTCTGTTCTTCACGGTTTTGGTTGCAAGAACACTTAGAAGTATGGAAGAAAGGAAAGCAAGCAACGTTTTCATAAGAAGAAGATGTATAAGCAAAGCTTTAAGGTTTAGAGTTATAAAACCCGCCTTAGAATCTGATCTAGAGCTCCAAGATCCGTGGATTTTAATGGTGGCTTGATCTCCAGGGGTCGTCCAAGGTTCTTTCTTCAAGGATTGGATGGAGAAGATGGCTAGAAACAAGAATTGTGTAAGGAAAACTAGCAAACCAACCTTGTAGCATTATTTCCTCCATGAATCCGAGCTAGAAGATGACCAAAACTTACCTAGATGAACTTGGTCGCCCTTACCTACTCCTGATATCCTCCTAAGTCGGTCCAAGCAAGAAGATGAGAAGAGGAAATGAAGGGAACGATCCTTTGCCTTGTAAAAGAGTTGTGCTTATATATTTTGGGTACATTTTCAAGGCAATGTTAATTACTTCTTCTCTTTTGCATCCATATCCTCCACGCCCCTTCACCGTATCTTTGCCACGTTTCTCCCTTTTCTTTTCATGCAAACTCTTCCTTATCCACGTTTTAGAGGAAAAGAAGCCAAACATCTTACTAAGTTGCACATATAAAAGAGTCATTTTGCATACATCTTGAATATTTAGATATAAGGACTATCTTTCTTATTTGATTACTCAAATGAGGCGCCCCCCTCATTTTATTTACTCTACTTGATGACAAGATGCATGAGAGATACTATAGAGGGTATATTTTACATGTTGCACCCTATGTTTTGGGTAAATTGCACTTTACACCAAAACTAGGGTTTAAAGCACAAGGATTGCTCTACAAGCTATATCTTGGTGCCCAAGCTTGGAGAATCCATATCACCACATCATATTCATTCTTATGATGTCTCAACACCAAAGGAACATCTCAACATGTGCAGTTTGCAAATTAACCCCTCTAATTGGGTAATTTGCACATAGGTCCCTATTTAACAAAACAATATTACAACATTGTTCAAAAAGGACAGAAAAGGAAATATAAGTTCCTCAACAGCTCTAATTACATATCAAAAGATAATCACAAGTATCTAGTCACATGTATTAAACAAAACACCTAGGGTTAGTTCATAACCCAGGTCAGGGATGTTACAAATTATCCACCCCTTACAAGGATTTCGTCCCCGAAATCAATAAAACATATTAACAAAACATTTTAAGAGAAAAGAGCAGGGTATTTCCTTCTCATCTCTTCCTCTAGTTTCCATGTGGCTTCTTCAACACCATGATGATTCCAGAGGACTTTCACAAGGCTTATGTCTTTCTTTTTCAGCTTTTTAATTCTTTTATCAAGGATTGATATAGGTCCTTCTTCATAGGATATATCATTATTCAATTCTACCTCCGTAGGTTGTAGAAATGATTCAGTATCAGGATGACATTTCCTCAGCATGGAAATGTGAAACATAGGGTGTAACCTCTGTAACTCTGGTGGTAACTCTAGTTTATAGGCTACTTTCCCAATCCTTTCAATGATTGGATAAGGCCCCATAAACCTCGGAGCTAACTTCCCTTTCCTTCCAAAATGAAGGACTCCTTTCCAAGGTGAGACTTTGAGGTATACTCTGTCTCCAACCTAGAATTCTAAAGGTCTATGATGTTTATTAGCGTAAGACTTATGTCTATCCTGTGTAGTTTTTATCTGTAGTTGTATTATTTTAATCTTCTCTGTAGTCTGCTGCACCAGATCAGGACCTAACAGTTGATATTCACCAGTCTCGTACCAACACAGGGGTGATCTACAACATCTACCATATAAAGCTTCATAAGGAGCCATGTCAGTACTATGTTGATATCTATTGTTGTAGGCAAACTTTATTAAGCTTAGGTGCAGATCCCAACTCCCTATAAACTGAAGAACACATGCTCTAAGCAAGTCTTCTAAGGTCTATATAGTCCTTTCTGACTGTCCATCAGTCTGAGGATGAAAGGATGTACTAAACCTTAACTGGGTGCCTAAGGCTTTATGAAGTCTCTCCCAAAAATGACTCGTAAATTGGGGTCCTCTATAAAAAATGATGGTGACTGGGACTCCGTGCAGTCGTACTATCTCTTCTACATACAACTGTGCTAACTTCTCAGCAGAATAGGTCGTTTTGACAGGCAAGAAATGTGTTGTCTTTGTCAACCTATCGACTATTACCCAAATGGAATCATGCCCTTTGCTTGTCCTGGGTAGGCCAACAACAAAGTCCATAGTTACATGATCCCACTTCCATTGTGGTATGGGTAAAGGTTGCATTGTTCCTGTAGACTTCTGGTGTTCAGCCTTGACTTGCTGACACACAGGACACCGCATGACAAACTCAGCAACATCCTTCTTCATTCCAGGCCACCAATACATATTTTTCAAGTTTCGATACATCTTGGTGCTTCCTGGATGCATAGCATACATCGAAGAATGAGCCTCTTCCAGGACTAACTTCCTCAAGTTATCCACATCATGCACTATCATCCTTCCATGATAACATGCCACTTGGTCATCTGAGTCATGGAAACCATCTCGTTTCTCATTACCATACTCCGATCTGATTTGCTAAACTACAGCATCAACTTGTTGTGCCTCTTTAATATGCTCTCTCAGAGTAGGTTTTATATGCATCTCAGCTAACAACCCAGCTAACAATGATATTTTCAACTGTACATTATCTTGTCTTAAGGAGATAAGCATATCTCTCCTTGAGCACACTAAGGAATTCAGTTATGCTTTATCTAAAGCTGGTGTTGCTGATTTCCTAATCAAGGCATCTACAACTACATTAGCCTTCCCTGGATGGTAATCAATTGTACAATCGTAATCCTTGATTAACTCCATCCAGTGGCGTTGTCTCATGTTAAGCTCATGTTGGGTAAAGATGTACTTAAGGTTCTTATGATCAGTGAAAATCTGGAATGTTTCTCCATAGAGATTGTGTCTCCAGATCTTCAAGGCATGAACCAAAACAGCTAGCTCCAGATCGTGTGTCGGATAACTCTCCTCGTGTTTCTTAAGCTGTCGAGAAGCAAAAGAAATCACTTGTTTATCCTGCATCAACACACATCCAAGCCCATTCTTGGAGGCATCACAGAAAACTATGTATCCTTTCCCTTGCTCAGGTAACACAAGCACTGGTGCACTTGTCAACCTCTCCTTCAACAGCTAGAAAGATTGTTGACACTTGTCACTCCAGACAAAAGGAACATCCTTCCTGGTCAACTTGGCCAAGGGTAAGGCTATAGAACTGAAGTTCTTAATGAACCTCCGGTAATAGCCAGCCAACCCCAAGAAACTACGGATCTCCGTCGGTGTCTTCAGTTGCTCCCACTGTAGTACAAATTCTACCTTTTTAGGGTCAACACGAATACCTGAGACAGATACCACATGTCCAAGGAAAGAAACTTCTGGTAACCAGAACTCACACTTGCTAAACTTAGCATATAGCTTGTGTTTTCTTAGCAAAGTTAGAGCCTGTCGAAGATGTTGTTCATGCTGCTGAGCATCTCTGATATAGATCAGGATGTCATCTATAAAGACAACAACACACTGATCAAGAAAAGGTCAGAAGATTCTATTCATGAGTTCCATAAATGCAGCTGGTGCATTAGTTAGTCCAAACGACATAACTGTGAACTCATAGTGACCATACCTTGTCCTGAAAGTAGACTTGGGTATGTCACTATCCTTAATACGAAGCTGGTGATATCCTGATCTCAAATCTATCTTTGAAAAGATAATCGCACCACGCAACTGATAAAAAAGATCATCAATCCTCGGTAGAGGATACTTGTTCTTTATTGTTACTTTATTTAATTGTCTGTAATCAATGCACAATCGCATTGATCCGTCTTTCTTTTTAACAAAGAGCACTGGAGCACCCCAAGGTGAGGTACTCGGTCGGATGAAACCCTTCTCAAGCAACTCTTGCAACTATTTCTTGAGTTCTGCCATCTCAGTAGGTGCCATCCTATATGGTGTTTGTGCTATAGGTTGTGTATCTGGAATCAAATTGATCTCAAAATCAATTTCCCGAGGCGGTGGCACACCTGGAAGCTCTTCAGGAAATACATCTTCAAATTCCCTGACTATAGGAACTTCAACAGGGTTAGGACTATCCATGGTAGTATCTACTACATGGGCCAAGAATGCATAACATCATTGCCTCATCAGCTTCTCAGCAACCATAGCTGACACAAGACAGGTAGGTAGAATCTTTCTCTCTCCTTGAAAGATCCATGTGTCACTATCATCAGTGAACACAGGTTGCTTGGATTCACAATCCAAGACAACCTTATACCTTTCTAAGGTATCCATCCCAAGGATTATATCAAATCCATGCATCTCAAGTGGTATAAGATCCACTTGAATGCGATGTTCAGAAAAGAAGAGGATGCAGGGAGAACATACCTCCTGCAACACAACTGACCCCATCAATGGAGTTTCTAGCAACAAACTATCTGCTCTATGACTTGTAGTCAAATTACAGTCAAGAATCACTCTTTGAGTGATAAAGGAGTGTGTAGCACCCACATCTATCAAAACAAATACAACGTAGGATATAGACATATCAGAATATAACAACTCCATCTGACCTGCCACAACATGAGGGTTGATAACTGCATCAGGTGGATTCATAGCGTAGAATCTCGCCGTTGCCTGTGGTTGATTTGGTGCTTGATGACTAGATGCCGATGACCCAGCTTGGGATGCTTGTCCACGTCCTCTAGCTCCTCCCAAAAACTGTCGCCTTTGTGGTCCTTGTTGGTTCTGCCTCTGAGATTGAGTCACACTCACCTCTCTGGCTCTACAGTCCTTCATCAGATGTCCCATTTTTTCATATATATAACAACTTCTGTTCATTTTTTGTGGTCTGGGTGGTCCTGTAACCGACATAGAGGCTGAACTGTGAGCTCCTCCTAGTGGTAGGCTTCGTCCTCTACCCCTATTTGACGTCCACTACATCCGGGTATTGGATCTAGGTGGTGGCATTGGTGCAAAAAACTTAGGTTTCTTGAAACCTTTGGATGAAGATCCTTGGAACTGGGGATACATTCTCTTGTTCTGGGTCTATCTCTTCTCTGTTACAGACCTCTCTACCCTTCAGACTGACTCAACAAAGGTAGCAAACCTTTCTCTATTCTCTAGGGCAGACACGGGAGTAGTCAACTCAGCGTTTAACCCTTTCTCAAAACGCCTAATCCTTTCTTCATCTGTGGTTTCCATGTGCGGACAAAACTACAACAACTTCATGAACTTAGCCTCATACTCGCTAATGTTCATTGGACCTTGCCTTAACCTCTCGAACTGAGAGATTTTCTCATCCAGAAACGTCTTAGGGAAATATATATTGATAAATTCCCATCGGAAGTCTTCCCAGACAACCTCCACACCATGCCTCTTCTGCTCTTCCATGGTCCACCAATGACCAGCACTCCCCTTCAGAAGGTACACAACATGTCTAACCTTCTCAACTTCAGGGATGTTCAGGATTCTAAAGGCCTTCTCTAGTTCAGTTAACCACAAGTCGGCATCTGCGGGGTTAGCTGTTCCAAAATATTTTGTGGCTCCAACTCGGTGAAGTCGTTCAAACGTCTTGTCGATTCCTTGTCCTTCAGGATGGGTAGGTGCCCTAGGTGCAGGCATAGGTAACCTATTAGTTATATGTGTCATGGCAGTCATAAACTGCCCAAACATGGTCTGGACGGCTGGGTTCCCCATGTCAACTGGATCGAACTGGGGTGGTTCAGGCACATGTTGCTCTATCTCTGGGTTTCTTGCACCTTCTCTGGGTGCAACAATACTACTCTCTGCGACATACTCCTCGTGAGGTCCAGACATCCTTAGTCTTATCTTCTTCTCCTGAGGAGTAGAAGACACTATTAGACATACTGGAAAGCACTAGAACTGACTCAACATCCTAAGTCCTATATCTTTGTAGACTCAGCAAACCTAGAGCTCTGATACCACTAAATTGAGACGATCGAATCACGAAAACAAGATCAACGAATGCAGAAGCGATTAGCAGTGAAATTATCAAAAATCACTAAAAATTAAAACTTTTGTAAAGAGACCGTCAAATAATAAAAACTCTTTCATAAACAAACATGATAAGTCATTTACAAACTGATCCATAGTTACATCTCTGTAACAACACATCTCGAGAATTACAACATCAACAACCTTGTTGACTGCACAAGGTAAGATACAAAATCTCAAGGCATCATGCCAAAATCTCAGATATACTGACTCCTAGGACCTGAGAGTACAGAGACGACACAGGACATACTATCAACACAACTTGACAGAATAGTGTATCCACCTGAGGATCACTGTTGTCCCTGAGACTGTTGTTGTTGTTGCTCACCCACTGATGGGTTCCTTCGTCCTCGGCGTCTACCTAAAAAGTTGATTCCCACGGGGGTGAGACAATTGAATAATTGTCCCAGCGAGAGTTATAACTCTTCGCCAGAAGCTTTGTTATTGCAATAATGGAATAACATAAAGCAGAAGAAATATAAATATACAACAACAAGTAACATTGTATAAACTATGTGAAGTAGCATCCTTATAAGTAATCATTTCAATTATAACATAATTGAATGACAAGACATATAACAATAAGGAATATGAAGAAAATGTATACTAGTTACTTAACTAAAGCACTATGAACAATGTATCATCAATCATTGTTTCTCGTAATTCAACCTAAGTAATATGCTACGCAGCTGATTACATTTTTACAAACATATTTATGCCCTGAGGAGATGAGTTACACCTCTCATACTCCAACAGACCATCCTTAGATCGCAATCGGTACCATACCTTGGTCATCAGGAGAGTCAGATTCCTATGACCTCATCACTCCTCAGTCAGTATGAGGATCAACATGTAGGACATCTCGTGTCTCTGCTATAATAGCTTTCCAGGGTATTCTGGTAACTTCGCTATTTAGAGCTACAGTGGCATTATGTACTCTCTTCGCCATCGAGGGATTTCTTGTTTATCTCACATCAATGTGGCATTAACAACATCATCGGGAGATTAGTGATACATCATCCCAGCATAAACATATAATAATGAAGGATTGAGAGATTAATGATACATCTTCTATCAAGTCCAACATTAGGACGTAAGGTTATTCACGTCCATAACCCCCACATACTCAAAAGTATGTGCTCCAGGAGTTCCCTTAGGAAAACCTGTTTCACCATCATGTATTTTCTGACAATGATGGATCTATGGTCAGGGCTCTACTTGATATCATTATACTTGATTAGTTAAGTACATTATTGCATTCTTTAGCATCAGACATGTTTTCAAACATAAACAAATAAAACAAATGCTATAAAGAAAGAGTACTATTTGTATCAAGTTCACATCACATACTTTCAACATTGGGATATCAATCCCTAACCATCTCATCATTGTGATCCAGGAATGTGGGTATTCAAACCCTTGAATCATAATAACACTTGTTATCAAGTAACATCTTGTCATCCAGTCATTTTAACAGTATGACTGTTGATTATAACAATGCATTTATTTCTCAAAGCTCCTTTAGCTTATCAAGCTCATATGTTACCACTCACCAGGTAACATAACACATCATTATTCTTGAAGCATATAAAGTATTTTCAATGCATATGACATCATAATCCTTACATGGATATGATCACCTCTTTATGAGAACATGCATGGTTAACATTTACTAATAACATGCTCATTGTAATATAACAGCACAATACAGGTTCTTCTCAAATTATATATATGATACCACGGTCGTGCTACCTTGCACGGTCGTGCAAGAGTAAGCTACCACGGCCGTGCTTCATTACATGGTCATGCAACAAAGGATTCACCACGACCGTGTCATAATACCACGGCTGGTTTCTAGGGTTATGATTTCCATTCAATCCAATTGGAGTTATTCAACCTCTTAACTTGATCAGGAATAGTGGTCTCTTATCTCATACTTTAATCATGGAGTTTCATGCTTAAAAGCATAACTCAGAATCAGGGTTTACTTGTTCATATCATCACTTCACCCTAGATTAGGGTTTACTATTCACATTACATCACATTACCCTAGATTAGGGTTTTAATCATAATTGCCCTGAATTAGGGTTAAGGGTCAACAACCTTGTTGATTAGGGTTTAGGTTCATGATTAGGGTTTCATGATATCTTTACTTAAGGATCATACCCTTAATCACTACATGAATCAACTCAGGTATTAACTCCATGATATCATTCTTCTCAATCTTGATTAGATCATATTAACCCTTAGTCAAGTTCATGCAACTATAAATGACATATTGTATCAAGTCATTGTTCTTATAAGCAATTAGGGTTTCTTCCTTAATTGACATTAGTCACTTAGGTACTATTAGGGTTTTAACCTTTGTACCATCATTATGTATTAAGATTACTTTCATTCATGCTCTTAATAAGGTTAAGATTCATTAATCATTATGATTAGGGTTTCCATGATCTCATTGTGAAGGATCATACCCTAATTATGTTCATTCATATATGTTGGAAGTATATTACTTGATTCCCATTCATATTAGGGAGTCTTATCTCTCCTCTTATCATTAGATGATGTTTACACCTCATATGATTAGATTAGGTCAAACCAACCTTGAAAACATAAGTCACATCATCACTACCATGGTCATTAGGGTTTGCTTGATCAAGAGGTGTTGACTACTTAAACCCATCAAGGGTACTTTGGTAAAGTCCACCATTGATCATAGCATGCATCAACCAACTAATTACTTATTCCCTTAATGTCTTTAGGTATCATTAGGGTTTAGATGAATCAACCATTAAACCATCTAAGCCTTTAAAGCATTAAGCATTCTTGATCTTAAAAGACTCCAAACGGTTTTGCACTTTCAACCTCCAAACGGTTTTAAAACTGCATGGAATGGTTGACCGTTTGGTACCATTGCCTTTCAAGACAGCATGGCCAAGTTCATACTCAAGACCGTTTGCCCTAGGTGTGGTGAAGACCGTATGGTCATGTTGACCGTTTGGCCAAGTTTGACTTTGAAACGACATGGACAAATCGACCTTGAAACCGCATGGCCATAAACGGTTTTGAAACCGCACGAATCCAAATGGTTTTGAAACTATTTGGTTCCAGACGGTCTTGAGACCGTTTTCCCCCAAACGGTCTTGAGACCATTTGGATTCAAATGGTCTTAAGACCGTTTGGTCCAAACATCTCAAAACCGCATGGACCCAAAAGTGTGTCAATACTTTCAATTGCTTTAGGGTTTTCAATGTTGAACCCCTAAAATGTTCATGCCATGGTTAACCACTTATCAATTGAGCCAATTAGGTTAACCCTCTATGATTTGACCCTAAATTGGTCCTCAATTGGTCACCAATTTAGAGTTTGGATTGATTGGATTAGGGTTGGAATCGATCATCCTTCAACATGCATCAACATGAGCCTAATTGATGTTGAACCCATTGAACCATCACTCAATTGGGTCATGACCTGACCCCAAATGGTCTTGGGATCATTTGGACATCCTCCAAACGGTCTTGAGACCGTTTTATCAAAGTCACATTAAAAATTAACTCAATCTATTAAGGTTTGAACCATAGATTTGATCATTAGGTCACTAATCGATTGTATTTCAGCTTATTGCCTTTCAATCTTCAACCACTTAACCATAGTCAACCCTAGACCTCCAAACGGTCTTGGATGACCCCCAAGCGGTTTTGAAACCGTTTGTACATCCTCCAAATGGTCTTGAAACCTTTTTCCCATGATGTCATCAAAAACCAAGTCAATTACTTGAGGGTTGAACCCTAGATTTGGTCACCAAATCAGCACTTGATTACTCAACAACTTGATATGATTGGACCCTCAATTGGTCAACCCCACTTAACCCTAGACCTCCAAACGGTCTTGGGCTGTCACCAAACGGTCTTGAGACCGTTTGAGTGATTCCCAAATGGTTTTGAAACCGTTTGGGCCACTCAACCCAAACTTTAACATGATTGCATCCTTGAAATCAGCAATAGACCCAATTAGGGTTTAGGTGACTAAAGTTCCTTCAATTGGTGATTTACTTGGAATTAGTTAATGATTCTTGGAGGGTGATTAGTCCATAATGTTTACAACAGCCCTCCAAATGGTAAACACCTGGTCAACCCATCCAAATGGTCTTGGAGACTGTTTGCTCCAAACGGTCTTCTGAAACCGTTTGCCACTAAACGGTTTTGAAACCGTTTGCTTCCAAACGATTTTGCAAACCATTTGGGCAAAGGGTGGAGACCGTTTGATAAAGTAAGATAAGGTTTAACATTGGTATTAATGCCACCTTCTTCTACCTTAAGAACCTGGTCTGTTCTTCATGGTTTTGGTTGCAAGAACACTTAGAAGTATGGAAGAAAGGAAAGCAAGCAACGTTTTCATAAGAAGAAGATGTATAAGCAAAGCTTTAAGGTTTAGAGTTATAAAACCCGCCTTAGAATCTGATCTAGAGCTCCAAGATCCGTGGATTTTAATGGTGGCTTGAGCTCTAGGGGTCGTCCAAGGTTCTTTCTTTAAGGATTGGATGGAGAAGATGGCTAGAAATAAGAATTGTGCAAGGAAAACTAGCAAACCAACCTTGTAGCATGATTTCCTCCATGAATCCGAGCTAGAAGATGACCAAAACTTACCTAGATGAACTTGGTCGTCCTTCCCTGCTTCTGAGATCCTACTAAGTCGGTTTGAGAAAGAAGATGAGAAGAGGAAATGAAGGGAACGATCCTTTGCCTTGTAAAAGAGTTGTGCTTATATATTTTGGGTACATTTTCAAGGCAATGTTAATTACTTCTTCTCTTTTGCATCCATATCCTCCATGCCCCTTCCCCATATCTTTGCCACGGTTCTCCCTTTTCTTTTCATGCAAAATCTTCCTTATCCACGTTT
Organism: Alisma plantago-aquatica; assembly: GCA_963693085.1. Lineage (NCBI taxonomy): Eukaryota > Viridiplantae > Streptophyta > Magnoliopsida > Alismatales > Alismataceae > Alisma > Alisma plantago-aquatica. Next base: position 497,855,815 of record OY856412.1, on the reverse strand, counting down.
TAGAGGAAAAGAAGCCAAACATCTTACTAAGTTGCACATATAAAAGAGTCATTTTGCATACATCTTGAATATTTGGATATAAGGACTATCTTTGTTATTTGATTACTCAAATGAGGAGCCCCCCTAATTTTATTTACTCTACTTTATGCCAAGATGCATGAGATATACTCTAGAGGGTATATTTTACATGTTGCACCTTATGTTTTGGGTAAATTGCACTTTACACCAAAACTAGGGTTTAAAGCACAAGGATTGCTCTACAAGCTATATCTTGGTGCCCAAGCTTGGAGAATCCATATCACCACATCATATTCATTCTTATGATGTCTCAACACCATAGGAACATCTCAACATGTGCAATTTGCAAATTAACCCCTCTAATTGGGTAATTTGCACATAGGTCCCTATTTAACAAAACAATATTACAACATTGTTCAAAAAGGACAGAAAAGGAAATATTAGTTCCTCAACAGCTCTAATTACATATAAAAAGATAATCACAAGCATCTAATCACATGTCTTAAACAAAACACCTAGGGTTAGTTCATAACCCAGGTCAGGGATGTTACAAAATAGGGGTTGCTAAGTGAACTTTCCCAACTAAATAAGAATTGCTAAGTGGGTTTTCTGAACTAAATACACGTGTATTCTTTGATAAATAACCCTGTGGAATGAGGGGATGATAAAAGGAATATGTTCCTTTGTATCCTTTCCTTCAGTGGCATGGCAATCAAATATCGACTTTGTATGATAGATTCAAATGATGAGTCTGAGTAGGAGAACCTAGCACTAGACACAACTTTATGCAATCTCTATGACACTGAGATGATATCTAGAGATATGATGACATGAGTAACAACTATCTTCCTTTTCCTGGGATTTCGGCGACGAAATCCTTGTTAGGGGTGAATAATTTGTAACATCCCTGACCTGGGTTATGTGTTAAACCTAGATGTTTTGCTTAATGAGTTTGATTATATGCCTTATCTTATCTTTTAAAAAGTAACTAAGGCTCAAGAGGAACTTATATTTCAATTTTAGTCCTTTTTGAATAATGTTGAAACAATGTTTTGTCAGTTTTGGACTAAAGTGCAAATTACCCAAGTTGAGGGGTTAACTTGAAAATTGTACATGATAAAATGTTCCTCAGATGTTGAAGCATCATAGGAATGAGTATGATGCAATGGTATGGCTTCCACAAGCTTGAGCACCAAGATAGAGCTTGTTGAGCAATCTTTGTGCATTAAAACCTAGTTTTGGTGTAATGTGCAATTTAACCAAAACCTAGGGTTCAATATGCAAAATACCACTTCAAGAGGGTCCCTCATGATTCTTGGCATCATGTATAGAAATGAATTTGAGAGGGGCGTCTCATTTGAATCATTTTGGAAGAGAGAGAATCTAGATATTAAAATAATCAAGATTTAAGTATAAATGGAACTTTACTTCAAATTAATGCAAAAATAAATATGTTAATTGAAGTGCCTTCAACCAAAAATGAGATGGTTGAAATTAGATAAGTGTGGACGTCCTTATGCCTTGCAAAGGGCATGAAAATATCTAAGTGAGCGGAGAGCCCACTCACATTAGTTAATCAAAAGTAATATCCACTCAATTATGGATATTATTATTATATGAATTAAGGTGCTTAATTGCTTTTCTTTAATTTGTGGATAATGAAGAATAATTAAAGGCAAAGGAGGATTACTTCGTATTCAAGGAGTAGAGGGGGTTAAGTGGCACCATTTTGGGGAGTTGAAGGATTGCTTTTCAACTTTTCTCTCCTTGAAAATCCTTATATACACTTCATTTCCCACTCAACCAAGGACTCTTTTTCGGATTTTCTTTCACTCTTTGTTTGCAAAACGACCAAGGGAGCTTAGGAGCAATAGGAGGACGACCACCAACCTGTAGGTAAGCTCCATGATCTCCTTTCACCTTGATTTCATGGTGGAAATCGAAAATTAATGCTTGATTTCTTCTTTTCTCCAATCAATCTTCAATCCTAGCCAATCATTTTCACTCAAAAGCTTGAGGAACGAACCTTGTGGACTTGAGAAAGCTTCAATCACCATTAAATACGTGGATTTGGAGCTTTGAAGCATTCTTTGAAGGCGGGTTATATAACTTGAACCCTTGAATGTTATTATTGATTTCATATCCTTATCAATTGTTGATTCTTTCTTTATTCTCGAAAATCAATTTGGTTGATTGATGAAATCACCATGAAAATTACACCAAGTTTTGAAGAAATGTAGCTTTATGATTATGACATCATACTAAGCACACACCTTAACAAAGATCTAGTGAAAACAGTTTCAAAGACTTGAGACCAAACGGTCTCAAGATCGTTTGATACCAAACGGTCTTAGACCGTTTGGAGGTTAAGTGTTGATGTTGTTGAACATTAATCCATTGACTTCAATTGAATTGATGATAATGGTTCCAAGTTTGGATGATCCACTAATTGCAAAGCCCTAATCGATTGAATGGGTTGAAACCCTAATTGATTGAGTCAATTTTATAGTTGTTTGACTCAAACGGTCTCAAAACCATTTGGAGGTCAATGGTTGATTGTGGTGGATGGTTGGAGATCCAAGGGCTACAATTTGATGTACCTTCAATAGTTCAATCGATTGATGATTCAATGAGTACAAATCCTAAATCAATTTGATTGGAAGAAACCCTAAGTGGTCCAATCAGTTTCATGATGGTTTGGACCAAACGATCTTGAGACCGTTTGAGTCCAAACAGTCTTGAGACTGTTTGGGACCAAACGGTCCTCAGACCGTTTGAAGGGCAATTGTTCACAAACTGTTTAGGGTTCATTCGGTTTCAATATTAATTTTTTCAAACGGTTTCAAACCGTTTAAGACCAAATGGTCTCAGACCTAGGATACCCAAATGATTTCAAAACTGTTTGGAGGGAAAATGGTCTTAACCTTAGATGCCCAAATAGTTTCAAAACCATTTGGAGGGCAATTGACTTCAAACCATTTGGAGATTCAAAGGTCAAAACCGAATGGAGGTTTAACATATACAAAATTGATTGAAAACTTAAAATGATGAAAGATCAGTTGATCCCATGATTTATAATGGTGATTATTAAATATAAGTATAATGGTTGAATCCCTAATGTACTTAGATGATTGGTACCCTTAGAGGGGTTAACCTTTGATGCTTATGGAAGTAATAACTCAATACACTATGATAACCCTAAAAGTATGTATTTGAATAAAGGATTGACTCAATCTAATCAAGATTGGAGTAATGAACATCCTAGAGAGGATGAGAGAGAGAAATCCATACATGTATAATAATCATGTAATGGTTAAATCTCAATACTCACAACATGAATAAAATATGTAATTAGGGTATGATCCTTGATAAAGAGATCATGAAACCCTAATTAAGAAGGTTGATGAACCCTAACCTCAATTAAGGGTAATGACATGTGAAACCCTAATTGAGGATGATGTCATATGAAACCCTAATTAAGGGTGATGTCATATGAAACCTAAATAAGGATGATGATATGTGAAACCTAACTAAGGGTGATGTCAAGAGAAACCCTAATCAGGGGTTATGCTAAGTAAAACCCTAATGCAATGATGTGATATGAATCTCTAACCTAAGGTGATGCTATGTAATGTTATATGAAACCTTAGCATAAAATCCTAACCCTAATATAGGGTGAAGGTACGTGAAACCCTAATTTTGGGTTATAGTGCATGAACCCTAATCTTGGGCAATATGATGGTAAACCATAACTCTAATTTTGGGCTATGGGTTGAGAAACCCTAATCTCAGGTAATGTTATGTGAAACTATAATATAAGGATGAAGTTATGAGAAATCTTGATGTAGGGTGACATTATGTGAAACCCTAATATAGGGTGATGCTATGTAAACCCTAATTGATAAGGATGGGAAACCCTATTCCTAATAATGGAATAGTGACTAAATATTGATAAGTGAAATACCTAAAGGGATTGGTAATGAATGACCTTATATCAAAAATGCCTTAACTTGAGATGAGTCCATATCATTGATAATGGATGTATATATTGAATAAGTGATTTATGACTAATGCATTACATAATAAATGCGATGAACTGGTGCATAAAGTATTAGGATAGGAAATACCCTAATACAAGATAAGTTGATGAACTCAAGTAAGATAAAGGTGATGAGGGAAGTGATACATCATGATATGATATATATCACGTCCAACACCTCAAGATTTATACACCTTGATGTATTTTAAATCCAATATACTTGGATGAGTAACACATGAAGTGTGTCATGTCAATTGTTACATGGAGATGTAATGCACTTTGATAAAGTGTAGGCTAACATGCCTTATGAAAAGGTTAATCCACATCAATAAAGTATGATGTAATCATATTCTGGTAAAGTTGAGAGAGGAACTTATGTCTTGTGTTGATAATTCATTCAATGATAAGTGATGAGACTAAATAAGCATGATTAAATGCTTATGTTATCAATGTTGGCTCCTAGTTGTGTGAAGTAATGAAATAGGGCTTGATCATTAATAATATGATCTTGAGAACCTAAATGGTTGTTTATGGAAAACCCTAATGGAGGGTGATGATATGTAAGAGAAATCCTAACCCTAAAAAGGGAATAGTGGTATTACTTTGTGTTGCATGGTGCTGATGTGTAAGCATTATAACTGTTATCATGAAGTACTAACCATATAGGTATCATGAGAAGACGAACATAGCCAGGTATGAGCTATGATGTTTCTCTTATTAAAGTTGTTAATGAACCATAATATGCCTTGTTGCCTACTAAGAGGTAACAAGAGGTGAAATGAGCTTTGTGAGCTATGTAGAATGCCTGTGTAGCAAGAATAATGATTACCTTGGTTAGATGACCTGAAGTTATTAAGTTACCTGATAAGTGGTAACAAGTATTCTATGATGAACTGAGGGTTTGAATACCCATATTCTATAATCATGATGATGAACTTGTTAAGAAATGGAAATGTACCTGATGAGATGAGGGATTACGACCCCAATACTTTATTAAAAGAGTATGACTACATGCCATGACTCCAAAAAACAATACCAAGCATTAGATGTGTGATCTAAGCTTGAAGAGAGTATATGCTACGGCTATAGCTCTATAGCGAAGATGCTAATATATCCTGGCAAGCTAATTGTAGTTTGACACATGATGTCTCTGCCATATAATATCGTACTGACCAAGAAGGTTGATGTTACTCTGCTTAGCATATTCTAGAAGGATAAACGTTATACATATACTTTAATTCTTTATTGAATAAGTATCATGCTGCTTTATCAAGTTATAGCTGAAATGCTTTGAATAAGAATACTGCTCTAATCTATTTAGACATTGATCTATCTGTTGTTGAATATATAATTCATGTGCACAATTTTATTTAATTAAACTGCAATAATAATGTTTTGGCGGAGAGTTATATCTCTCGCTGGGACAATTTACAATTGTCTCACCCCCGTGGGATCCACATTTTTTTTAGGTGGACGCGGACGAGGAGGGAGGAATTCTTTAGTAGGTGAAGGACAACAACATCAGTAGTAGAAGAGAACGGTAGTGATTTTTCTCAGGAGGAAACACTGGCTGTCACATCTTGTATATATATATATATATATATATATATATATATATATATATATATATATATATATATATATATATATATATAGAGAGAGAGAGAGAGAGTCAGGCTAGAATATACTCGAGTATATCCCGAGCGGAATACACTCAAGTGATTTTTCATGATACAATATTTTTTTTGAAAATCTAATCCATTGATCTTCTTAAAGATCTTGTGAACAACTCATACGCAAAATTTGAGCACATTTGGATATGTATAGCTCATGTTATGAAGACCACAAAAATTATGCATTTCAAATTAGTTTTGCGCGTCGATTTTGTTGCCCTTGGATGAGTGACTTACAATCATCCAAATGGGCTCAAAATTTGTATGTAGCCTAGGTATAGTATGACGGTGAAGATCAACGGTTTACATTTTGCAAAAAATAGTCTTGATATGTAAACACACTTGAGTGTATTCGTGCGATCCGTACACTCGAGTGTATTCTAGCCTGACTCTATATATATATATATAGAAAGCCTTATGTGTCGTCTCTGTACTCTCAGGTCCTCAGAGTAATAGTTAGTACTTTCGAGATTTTGTCTTAGTGCCTCGAGATGTTATACTGCCTGTGTATAGTTTAAAAGGGAAATTGATGCTTGTAATTCTCAGAAGAAGATGATACAGGACATGTACTTGTGAACTAGTATGTAATTAAATTACTTCAGTTCTTTATGAAAGAGTTTTTCCTATGTGTGGATCTCTCTATAAAATGATTTTAATTTTTAGTGATTTTCGGTAATCCGCTGCTAACGAACGCTTCTGCTTAAGTAGATCTTGTTTTTGTTATTTGTATGTCACATGATGGACATATTAGTCCTTGTGATGGACATATGTTGAATAGTAAGCATAAAAAGACATGATGTGATGAGATCACACTTAATGTGAATCAATATGTTCTGGTGACGAGTTATGCCCTATTTATGTAGATCTTGTTTAGAGGTTATACGTTGTAACTTGATTGATGCTTAAAGATGTTAAATTGATCTAATTAATCAAGTGAAATATAATAGTGTAGTTTGCCCTGTGCCATAGATCCATTCCACTGTCAACTTTATTACTTGTTGGTGAAACGAGTTTAACTCTGAGTGCATATTTTGAATATGCGGGGTACAAGTCGAGTAATTCCTTGTATCCTTAAATACATGATGTCTGAGACAACTATGCGTGAGTTGATCTCGGTGTGATAGGATGGCCATGCGTGACCCACTCCTTTTTTTAGAATGACCATGTTCTTCTAGCACCGTACCTGTACCAAAGTGGGCTAGTTATGATTATATATGTGGATGGCCATGCGTGAGCCAATCCCTGATCTTGGCTATATGCCAATGTTGTAGTTGATTGATATGTCTGTGTAGTGTTTTCTCTTGTACTGACCAAAGAGATGTGGTGAGGTCGTAAATTCTAGCTCTTCCATTAGACCTTGTGTGTCACTAACTTTGACTATATATATATATATATATATATATATATATATATATATATATATATATATATATATATATATATATAGTCAGGCTAGTGTACACTCGAGTGTACCGGAGGCACCGTACACCTCATTAATTTTTGAAGATGCAGTAAATTTTTGAAAAATCTAAACCGTTGATCTTCTTAATTATCATAAGAACATATTATATAATAAATTTTAGCTCATTTGGACACTTATAGGTTGTGCATCTAAATGAGGCAAAAATCATGTATTTCAAATTAGTTTTGTGCGTCGTTTTTTTGTCCTTGGATGAGTGACTTATACTCATCTAAATGAGTTCAAATTTTGTATGTGACCTATTATTATCGTAACCATGAAGATCAATGGATTAGATTATGGTATGATTCAAATCCTCGGGACATAATGAAGACGTAATCAACCGTGTAGTATAATTGTATAGGATCAAATACGAAAACATTGGTTGAGGCCTTGCTTGATCTTTATACAATATTTTTGATAGAGAATATACATGTTCTTCATATTCCTTTTTAACTACTAAGATGTTTCATAATTGAACAATAATTGTTCTTCCTGTTATTTGTACTGATTCTCAGTTTATCTTATCTATGATGATAATAGAGTTGACGAAGAGTTATATCTCTCGTTGGGACTATGTGTCTCACCCCCGTTGGTTAAATAACTTTTTAGGTGGACGTGCATGCTGAGTTATAGATCATGCGGTTGAAGATGATACAAGAAGAAAACTACCCCTGGTAAAACATGGTGTATGGAAAGTGTTTAGTAATAGAGTCCTATGTGTCGTCCCTGTACACTCAGGTCTTTGGGAGTCTTCTCGACATATTTTATTGACATGTGTCGTCCCTATACACTTTGGCGTGTGTGCCTCTGGTGATATATATATATATATATATATATATATATATCGTTTATTCATTGCTCGCGCGGGTATCCCGGAGTTTCGCTACCCGGCAGCCAAAAAAGTAACTCTTCTGGCCACAAAAGTAACACTGCTGTCAAAAAAGTAACTATGGTGATAAGAAAGTAACTACACGACTAAAAAAGTAACTATGTACAAAATATACAACAAATATATATAAGGAGGTGTTTTTTATTTGGGGGGGGGGGCAAATGATATTATTTTTGGATGAAATTTTTTGGAGAGCTAGATAAAATACTCCTCTGTAATTGTGATTTTTTTTTGAAAAAAAATGGTGGGAAGGGTGGGCGGGTAGCTTGGGCCCATATATATATATATATATATATATATATATATATATATATATAATATACACACACGTGGAACTGTTATCTTATGTAACAACATGTTTGACATGTGATAATGTAGCACCTTGAACATAAATTATGAAATGCACCAGTTGGATTTTATGAACAATTCTCAGCTCTTGGTGCTAGTTGTAAAACGATTTTAATTTCATGTGATTTTCAATAATTCATCATTTATAGTTGATCGTGGTTTAAGTTTTGAGTAATATCATTTTGTGTGACAATGGATGTCATACTAACTCTCTCTCTTTATAATCATATATATATATATATATATATATATATATATATATATATATATATATATATAAACTTGCATCTTTATTAGGAGTATGTATATTTAGAAGTACATGTGTACCCCTTTCAAAAAAAAAGTACATGCGTATATGTATACTTGTAGTATGTGCATGTACATACATGGCCCACCAGTAGTTTCTTTTGGGCATTTAGATTTAGACTCAATAAGTTGGTTGTTTGCCTATGAGTGTTGTCCCATACAGAAATAAACTTCTAGTGGAAGTGAGGCTGAGGAAGTAATAGATTTGTCATGTTATGGAAGATAGACATGAAGGCTAAGGCTGTGCAAATGCATTTTTCAAATATATACATGTATGCACATGTGTATACTTTTGAGTGGAATTGTTATGTGTGAATATATTTACATTTAGACATGTACTTAGTATATACGTTCTTTTGTATCTATGTATGAGGTGTTTGTATTTACACCAATCTTTGTATTTGTGTTTGTAAATATGTTTAAATTAGATATGAATGGATCAGTGGTTATGCGGATATGGTATACACACATACCATACCCGATATTGTACCCTAGCGGTCGTGTAAGAATAAATTATGTATGAGGTTGTTTGGTTTTTTTGGATTTATTTTGACATCCATTTGTAAAAAGTTTATGTTTGGTTTATAGGATTTGGGAACCGGTGCTGATTCCCGAATTTTTAGACATAATATGAATCCCACATTTTGATTTCATTAAAATTCTTCCGGATGCCAAAATTCAACTATGGCTAGCCGGTGGACAAAAATAAATAAATATAAATTAATATTTTATAAATCCAGGAAACCAAACATAAAATTTGAATTCACAGAATTTGACAATGCAGTATATTACAAATACAAAATTTTTGAAAATCCAATAAACTAAGCGTGCCCTATGTGATGTGAGTTCGAAAAAATATACCCGTAATGGGTATGAAAAGGTATGAGTTAGCGGATACATGGGCGTGCTCATATCCATTTATAGCCCCACCCATAGATTGCAGATTGGTCGTGCCCGAGATTACTGAACGCCGGTCACCGCAGTCACATTGCTTCCCCAAAGCCGGAAAAATCTCCACGTTAAGCAACCCCATGGAAAATAAAATGCATTTTGATTAACAAAATCCTATTCTGCGAGGTGTGCACAGTGACGAACGCATTATTTTTTCTTAGAAAAGCCGTTGACCAGTAACCCCCGGATGACAAAAAGGCCCATGCCATACTAGCGAAGAGCAAAACGCTTGAAGGCAGGGGCAGAATCGTCACTCCGAACCTACCTTCCTCCCAAGCTTCCGCTTTCCCGATTCTTCACCCCCATCGCCGTAGTCCCCGTCTCTCCCGTCCCGAATTGGCAATATCGTTCCTCTGGATCCTTCCCCGCCGAACCCTAACGCCGGCGACCGTTGTATCCTTGATGCCCTTCTCACTTTAGACTATACCACAATCCCCTTTTCTCCCTCTCCAGTTAAGCTCGATCTACCATGGCGAGGCGATCCATCCCAATCCTTAAGCGCCTCCTCCAATCCCCCAACACCCCCGCCATCATCCCTGGCGCCAGGCGCCCCGTCACCTACATGCCGCGGCCGGGAGACGGCGCCCCGCGGGCTGTAACACTGATCCCAGGAGATGGGATCGGGCCGATGGTGACGGGCGCCGTCGAGCAGGTCATGGACGCGATGCACGCGCCAGTCTACTTTGAGAAGTACGAGGTCCGCGGGGACATGCCCAGCGTGCCTGCGGAGGTCATCGAGTCGATCCGCCGCAACAAGGTCTGCCTTAAGGGCGGGCTCAAGACCCCGGTCGGTGGTGGTGTCAGCTCACTCAACGTGCAACTCAGGAAGGAGCTTGATCTTTTTGCGTCGCTTGTCAATTGCTTTAACCTCCCGGGTCTGGAGACGAGACACGAGAATGTGGATATTGTGGTCATCAGGGAGAACACCGAGGGGGAGTACTCTGGCCTCGAGCACGAGGTCGTGCCTGGAGTAGTCGAGAGTCTTAAGGTAATAGAAATCCACTCGCACAACCCCTTTATTCCATGTGTCTGATGTGTTGTCTAATTAATCTTCAAATGCAAAATGATTCCGTTCCCTTTTTATTCAACTCGTCTTTATCTGAAGCTGTCAGCTCACAGCTCTCAACCTACGGGCTCGTTTTCATCTGAAGCTGACAATTTGTAGTTCAAACCTACAGGGAGAATTGTTTAGGCTAGTACGTGTCACGAGAATTAGGTCGAATTTATCAAAACAATGTATACGGCTTTACTACTTGATACGTTACTCCTGCCCATAATTTACAACAAACATCAAGAATAGCATCCTGAGGCCTTGGTGCTTGCAGTAACTGAAACCAATATGTGATGAGAAGGAACCTCATTTCAACCCATGGATACAATGGCTTAACAAACACATGTTTGCACTGCTCTTGTATAGCTTGTGGCTCAGCTCTACCCAATGAGTTTACGAACTGCATTTTTAATGAAAAATGTAAATTATTCCATATTATTATGATGTATTTGCACAGGAGATGACAACCTTATTAGACTAGATTTAGTAATCGAGACATTGCTATACATTATGTAACTACAAGGTACATGATGGGTCCGGTTAAAAAGTATTTTTAGCGCTAAGATGATGTTAACTGCAATGTCTCGGAATTGACCAGGCTGAAGTGTGAGTCTTTCATGGATAATGGAAGTACCTAGTCACCCGTATATGGCCACAACATATATTGTCTTGGCTTAGATCTGGATTGTGGTTTCTGAGCATTGATCAAGGGCAAATTTTCTGAATACCACCACTATGGAATCAGTAATTTTTGTTTGCCTTTTCTCATCAGTATAGTGTTGCACTGATAAACTTATGGATATAAGTTCAACTCCTTAACCTAAAACTATGACTCTACAATGTATAAATACTTTTCTTACCTAACACAATATTCGAAATTTCACTGTAGTATTCCATTTCCATCCACAGTTTGCTGCAATCATAGTTACATTGAGAAAGTTCGATGATGGTTGGCACAATTGTGGTTGAAAAAAGTTGCTCCAATCAAGATTTGCTGTGCTGTATATATAGTCATTAAACATGCAGAACCCTCGGATAATAGAAGACCACAATCTAGACGTGCAACTATAGCAAAAATTACGTATATACTTGGATGTGTGGTGAACTTGTTAGTTGTTACACGGAGGGAGTAGATCTTCCAACATCAGGTAGTTGCCATGTGAGTCTTACAGAGAGCCAGGAGGAACGTGGTGGCCCTTGCCCCTCATTAGTGGTTGTTACAGAGCTTGTGGCTTTCACGCTTTACCAAAAACAGTGTTAGGAAACCAGAGCCGTGGGCTTTTCAATCATGAATTGAATGTGTAACTGCTATCAATATATTTGGCTCAGTAAATAGATTACAAGTTCTTGTGCTCTGGCATGCCTCATAGTTACCCTAGACAACACCATCAAATATGAAGTGATAATCAATCTCGACATGTTTTGCATGGGCTTCAAATATGGTATTGACTCTAATGCATAATGCACTCGTATAGTCACAAAGCAATCGGTGGTGGCTTAAAAAGATGAATTCTGCGATATAAAGAAGGATGTAAGCCGAATTCAGCTCGACAATGGTAGTAATCAGTAAGCTGCAACCATGGAATGATATCCAACCTCGTTGCTGGAATGAGCCACTACTTATCGCCATTGTTTAGGCAATGCAAGCTGTACTAAAAGAAAGTGCAAGATCCAGTTGTGGAACCCCGAGTTTGTGGACAACGACGTAATCGACATTGGAGTATGCATAAGGTTGAAGCAAGGACGGTCTAGAATGCAACAACCAAGATGGAGGGTGCCACAAGGCAACCTAGGATGCTCTTTCACAAAGCAACGTGTGCAGTTCAACTGGATTAGCAAAAATGATGTAACCGAAGACCGGTTTGAACATCAGGCAGTCTGGTTCGGACCATATCATTTTTAGGACCAGGCTGGGACTAGACTGTATGGACCGCACCGCAGTCAATTTTTTTGTGTTTTATAACTTAATAGTAAAATTTGGAGCATGTTAATTACTTCTAACATTAATGTAATGGTAATATAAAGTAACTATAATACCAGTGTTTAAATATGTTAATTATATACAATTTTGGCATAATATAACCACAAATATAATGTATTTTGTACTTAAAAATCTGTCCTTGGTTTGGTCTATAGACTGACTGGTCTTGGACCAGACTGGACTAAAGATCGAACCTTAAAAATTTATGGACCGTGCACAAATTTGAACTTGTGATCACCCATGACTGGATATGTCCAAATGGCCCAATCTGGCCTAGTGTAGTGGTTTGGACCAACATTTACTCACTCCTAGTGGTGAGTATTGGAGTTACATGAGGGTCGCACGAGTCAAGTGTCGGCATGTGCAATGTAGACATGCAAGTGCACAAATTCAAAGCTGTGCTATTGAATTGAGCTTAATTGAAAGGATAACTGGTAGTCTAAATTAACTTTGCTAGAGATTATAAGGAGAGATTTACAATCTTTAGTTCTTGGATTAAAATATGACCCATAATATAGTTGATGGAAAATAAGGTATCATGTAGCTGACATAACAAGGGAATGCGGCTTGGATATGATGCCATTATTGATTCTTTGTATCAAATCTTGACTGTTTTTTATCGATGTGAGATAAAGGCTATAACAAGTGCCCTGCACTTATTTGATAAAGTTGAGAATGTCTCATAAATCTATCAGTTTAAATTAGGTGGATATGTCGAGATGAATATATGAACCTGAGTGTTATTGGAGTTAATAATTAAATTGTTGTTCACATAAAGGAGATGGTAGATGCAGTAGTCATGGTGGCAATACATAATTAAGGGAAGAGTCAACAATGTTGCAATGAAATCAACATAGAGACCAAAAAGAACTAAAGTGGTTAAACCATGCGTCAAAGGCCGCAAGAGGCATTTTTAAAGCTCCTAAAAATTTCTAGACGTTATTGGGTTTGGAGGTTCAACAAATTTCATGGTTCTGGAAAGCAAAGAAGTTGCTATGAAGGGGTCTATGAAGGATGTCATTAATTTTATTGGCTAACAATGCATGATTGCAAGAGATGGGATAAAAGAAATGGTTCCATCATAGTTGTTAAAACCCCCACCTAGGTGGGCTAGGCTTCGAAGGAGGTATCCAAGTTTGGATGCCAAGGCCGCCGATGGACAGTGGGTGGATGACTAGGGTCTTTTAGCCCAATTTTGGTATTTTTTCACCAAATTAGGTCAAATCATGCCAAAAATTTGTCAAAGTATTTGATGTAAGGTCTTATTAGGGCTTGGGTTGTCTATGCTTAATTCAAGTCAATTTAGGTTTGCTTTAGCTAAATGAAGTCTAATTTAGGCCAAAGTAGAGTAAGTTAGATCTAAGCTTAGGTTATAGTATATAATTAGTGTCAATCTGGATATATTTAGGATTAATTAAGTTCAGGAAGCCAATACAATATATGTAGTAAAATACACAAATACACATGCACATATCTAATGCAAAACAAAAATAATAACTATAAGATAATAAACTTAATAGAATGCATGGGTTGTCTAGGCGGTGGTGCATAGCTACATAGGCGACTAGGATCCCATGTCCTGGAGGTCACCACCTAGCCAGCTAGACTAGTACTTTTAATGATGGAGAAAAGCATTCGTGAATTCTAGGCCAACAACTTGGTTAAAACCTTTGGCAATGTGGGGGGCTTTCTGATTGGAAATAGTACCATTCATTTTTTTGAACTTTGAACTAGTGAAGTGTCTATGATTCAAACACTAGGATGACAGATGACTAATTCAAAAGTCATTTGGTGTATAAGGGTGTATAATTCATCTTGAGTGGCTTGACGCCAATGTGGATACTAAAAAGTAGTGTTCTTAAATGCTGCCCATGTGGCGGCATATGCGGTTCATCCACCTTTTCAAATTGATATGCGGCACACTGGTTATCTTAGTTGTTTATATGTGATTTTTTTGTATAGAGACTATGTGTGTATTTTTTTGTCAAATATCATAATTGATTGTTTATCAAACTACTTATACACACAAACACACTCCGCATACATACATATATATATATATATATATACATATACATATACATATATGTAAAATAATATACATTTATACTAACATATTAACTTTCATAGTTGTAATATTTTACAATTTAAATATATATAATTTTATGCTCATTCATAAACAATTCATCAACATATTGATATGCGGCACAATGGTTATCTTAGTTGTTTATATGTGAAATTTTTGTATAGACTATAGAGACTATATGTGTATTTTTTTTTTTGTCAAATATCATAATTGATTGTTTATCAAACTACTTATACACACAAACACACTCCGCATACATATATATACATATATGTAAAATAATATACATTTATACTATCATATTAACTTTCATAATTGCAATATTTTACAATTTAAATATATATAATTTTATGCTCATTCATAAACAATTCATCAACATATTCGAAAATTGCGCGCATGGCCCACATTCACCCACATTCACATATACTCTATGCAATACCTTGCTGATCTGCATACCATTTTTTAGTACATTGTTGAAGAACAAAGTGAAATTGGATGGTATCTTTGGGGTTGGTTTAGTTGTGGGTAGCTAGTATCATGAAACAAATTTTGATCAAAATTGCAAAATCCCAATCGAAATCTCTGAATTTCCCCCAACCGGACATTGAAATGGACAAACACAATGAATGAGACATAATTTTGCACCTAGGTGCGAAATTCTGTAAAACATGGAAATTTCATAGCAAGAAGCTTAGTTTGGGTCGTAATTTCGCAAAATGGCATAGAAACACAACTTGCATTTCGAGAAATGTTGTTCCTAGGACTGTTTAATTTGGCAAATTTCTTTCAATCTCTTGCTTCCAGAGGTTTTTTTGCTTGATTCTATGGTATGCTTTCCCTGTCCATAGCCCATTTACACCTCCTCCTATTCCTACACTCTTCTATAGAGATCTAAAGAAACATTCTGAGAATGACAAAATTCTAAGTGCTAGATTATTTAAAAATCACACGATCTACAAATAAAATGTGTAGATCTATGAAATAATAGTATGAAGTATGTTACTAAAATAATAATAAAATATTACAGGTATTTCATATTTATACGTAAAATGGCTTAAAAAAGCTGTTTGAGGAATGTATCTTCTTAGATCTTTGAATAAATGTCCCAGGTAACCTAATTAAATGCTAACACTAGACTTATAAGATCACTATGATCTATTTTCAATAAAACTATAAATCAAACCATAATTTTTGTTTTAATAAGTTATTACTAAGGAAAAAAAGAAAAAAGAAAAAAGAAAAAAGAAAAAGGGGAATGTAATATAATTAATATGTGATGATTATAACATGTGATATTACTAGTTCAATAGTTACTACTTTACTCTTATGAGTTTGTAGGTAGTAGTTGGAACTTAAATACTTAATACTTGATAGTTAATATTCTTACGAGTTTGTAGTTAGCAGTTAAAACTTAAATACTTAATACTTGATAGTTAATACTTATTACTTATCACTTATTACTTAGTGTACTTACCAATTACTACTTAACTAAATTAGTAGTTTCTAGTTAGTAACATAGGCTATCTAAATTGTAACTTGTAAGTTTGTAAGTTTATAAAGCGAGATTTTGAATCTTTACATCTTGACCAGAGTACGGCCCATAACAGAGCTGATTGGAAAAGAAGGATCCATATAGTCGACCCCAATATGGTTGGGATTGAGGCTTAGATGATGATGATGAAGTTTGTAACTTGCAACTGCAAGTTTTAAGTTCTAAGCAGTAACTTCAAACTTGTGTGTTTGTGAGTTTGTAACAGTCTAACAGACTCGACAATTCTATTCATTTGTGCACCCACTCATCAAGACATGGAGCCCACCCCATAGAACTAAATGTCCGATTTCAATGCCGCATTTGATAGCCCAGAAACATATTTTTTTTTTCTTAAAATTTTTGGCCAGGATTTCGATATTTACGGGCCTAACGATTTCGACGACCAAAAAGCGAATTAAATCATGAAAATTTACCAGGACGGTCTAAACGCCAAGATCTAGTCAAATATGCAATAATGCAATAATATTTCATATTGAATATGTGGGGGGGGTGCCCACGTGTAAGTGAAGGCACCTGAACAATTTCGACAGAATTTCGATGGCAAAATGAAGGAATTGAGTTATGAAAATTTGCCAACACGATTTTAGACAAATACACACTAGACTGTATAATAAATTTATATGGTTAGAGGTCAAGGTGGGATCCATTTCGATTGTCTTGGTAAAATTTCATGATTTAATGCACTCATTTTGGCTTCAAAATTGTCAGAAACATAAATATTAAAATTTTGATCGAAATTTATGTTTTTGAGCCATCTGAAACGGTGACGAAATTTAACATTTAATTCTATGGCTAGTATCCTTGTTACTCATTGTATGAGTCTTGCATAAGAGTAGACTGCTACCCGTCAGGTGACAGTATTGGCTGATGGCGGGGTAGTTAAATACACAATGGATTGGGTGGGGAGAAAGGTATGGACTATTGGGTTAATGGGATGGGTTGTGCAGTTAAGATGGGTAGGCAAGTATAGATGTGTGGGTAGCTAGAGGAAATGTAGCAGGCAAAATGATGCAAGGAAAATTAGTAGCCATGATGGTAGTTAATGAACAAGAGTTGTTGTCAAGGCAATATGGGAAATAAAGGTTTTTTGGGACACAATGTATTATCAGATAAGATAGAGTGATGGGAGATGGCGAGTTTCGGTCAGGCCATTTTCTTATGTAGTAAAACTTGGAGGAATTGTAGATGGGTTTGCTGTCTCAAGTTTGTAAGGGATCATAACATCTTAAAATATGTACTTTTTCCAAAGGAAACAATACTCATAAGTTGCTGTAGCAAGGACTTAAATGTCCAATTTCAATGCCGTATCTGATGACCAAGAAACAGAAATTTACAAAAATTTCTACCAAAATTTTGATATTTGCCGCCCTAACGATTTCGACAACCAAATAAGCGATTTAAATCATGAAAATTTGTCAGAATGATCTAAACACAAAGATCTATTCAAATATGTAATAATATCTCATATTTGATATGTGTGGGGGTTCTCCCACATTTGTAAGTGAAGGAATCTGAACACATATTGACATAATTTTGATGGCCATTTTAATTGTAAAAATGAAGGAATGATGTTATAAATTTTTCCGAACACAATGTTTAGACATAAACACACTAGACTATAATAAATTTATATGTTTAGAGGTCAAGGTGGGATCCATGTCTTGATGAGTGAGTGCACAAATGAACAGAATTGTCAAGTCTATTAGACTAACTTACAAACTTCAAGTTACAACTTAGATTTTAAAACTTATAGTTACAAGTTACAAACTTACAAGCTACAACTTATATAAGTCTAGTGTTAGTTAACTAGGTTACATGGGACATCTTACATAGATCCAAGAAAGAACTTTGCGATTTTCAGACTATTTCTCTAGATCTCAATAGAGTGTAGAAATAGAAGAAGGTAATGTATAGGTGGTCTAGGATAGGGGAAACATACCTTAATTTAAGAAAAACAGCCTCTAGAAGCAAGAGATGTTTTTTAGCCAATATGCCTAAGATGTAGTAGTAGCAGCCCTAGGAACAAATTTCTCAAAATTGAAGTTTTGTTTCTTTGCCATTTCGCAAAACTAGGACCCAAACTAGCCATTCTGCTGCGAAACTTCTCCCTGTTTGGCAAAATTTCACACCTAGGGTCAATTTTTTTGCGAAATTACGTCCCATTCCCAGCATTTGCGCTTTTCTATGTCCGATTCCGATGGCCAAAAAAATGAAATCTTGACCAAACTTTTGCAATTTCGATCGAAATTTTGTTTCATGGTTTGTAGAACAATTTATATTGAAGATCACAATCCAATCATGAGTTTGTTACAACAAATAATGTGTTTGGATGCGTGGTGGCTGAGTAACGTGGAGGATGTGGAACAAATCTTCAGCACCAGTCAGTTGTTGCATGAAATGCAGTGATGATGGATTTGCGCTTTTGGCTTTAGACTGTGTTTGTTACATTGTGAATCATGGGGATGGGAATGGTAGGGAAATAAAAGTTGTTGGTTGTTTGCCATGGTGATGGGGATGGGCAAATATTCCATGGGGAAATTTTAGCCTGTTTTTGTCCCCATGTATTTGAATGGTGAATCATGGGAAAAAGTTTCTTTCAACACTCCACTACTTATTTAGACACATACAAAAAACTTTCAAAATAAATAGGATTCATACTTGTGCAAGTTGTTTTTTTATAAAGAAATTCCCCCTCACATCCCCATACCCATGTAACAAACATTTTCTAAGTTTTTCACCATACCTATCCCTTTTCTCATGCACATATTACCAAAGACATATTTTGAAAATTTCTCCTTCTCCGTCTCCATCCCCTTCCCCTTCCCCATCCCCTTCCCTTCTTCATCTATTATTTCACCACATACCAAACACAACCTTAATGTAAACTATGGCATGTGAAATTGACATGGAATGTTGAATTGCTATGTGAAGGGAACCTTTAACATCATGTATTAAGTATATGAACATGTGTTCCTATTTTATTTTTCCAGCAAGTGCTAAATATGTCATGTAACATGTCATCAATTGAAAGAAATTCTTACCGTAAAAAATGTGTATCCTCGTAGCTACATGGATGGCATGTCCTTGTTGGGTGCGAGAGGGATCAACTAATGCGAAGATGCAAGGGGGTGAGAATGTTGAAACGAAAGGTGGGCTATTGGCGAAGTCACGGTTAACGATCCCTGGAGGTGGGTTGAGGGAAAGGTGGACGGTGGCCTTGGTTATTACCGTTGCACATGAAAGTAGCGTAAGGAAGATTTTACTATTCTTTGTGACTAGCAACATGAAGGAGAAGTACGGATGAAGACAGAGGGAAGGAAGAGAAGGGAGGGGGCCGTACCTTAATTAATTTAGGGTTTGGTCTTGATACAACTTGATGTAGGCATGCTACGGCGACGAAGAACAAGGGGAAGATAATTTTTCAAAAAGCAAACTAAATTCAATCCATATCCAACTGCCTGGACACAAGCCCCAAGATTGGCTTTTATAAGACTTGATGACTTGACTTGCACGTGAATAAAATAGGAAACTAAAATCCAAATTTACGGAAAAATCGGAATTTAATAAAACATAAAATTTCTAAATATACAAAAATCTAAATAAAAGCACTACTTGAGCCCAATAAGCTCTAATCGGGGTTTCTTGGATCCGAACTTGCTTTCCATGCAAATCTGCCTTTACGGATTGCATCATAAGGTCTTAACTCTTAACCTAAGAAGCACAGACACAGATACAAACACAGACACGAGACAATGATTTTCCAATACATAGGACATGGACACGGCGTTGGACACGACAATATATATACATAGAAACATACATACATACATATATATTTACATAAGTATACAAATTTAGACATGTATATGTCTATAATTTATTTGTAAAAGACAACATGATTCATAATTCTCAACAACAAGCACGAACGAAGATCACTTAAATACCCACATTATATCACATATGTATGCAAACCCACTATGTTAATCGATATCGGATCTAGCATACAAATGTTATAATTCCAAGAACAACAAACTAGAGAAAATTCATTAGAAGTTAATGACATACAATAACATTTTTTTTGTTAAAATACTCATGGAGTGGAGTACAAGGAAGATGAGGGGGGAAGCTCAAGTAATGGAGGGGAGATATGTATTGGTAGTGGTGATGGTGGTGAAGCAAGAGGAGGCTAACACGTTTAGTAGTCACATAGGAGTGGAGAGTAAGAGGGAAGAAACACAAGTATAACAAGAGGGGAGGAGAGTTTTCAATGGATTAGGAAGAAGAGGCACATGGAGGAGTTTACACATTAGAGGACCAGTGAAGTAGGAAAACCGAAGAAGAGGAAGGAGAAAAGGAACAATCGGAGAAAATATAGAGGAAGAAGAGGGAAGGAGTTCCTAGAGGGGAAGGAAGCTGCTTCTTGTGGCTGATCTAGGTCTTGGCAGCTTCTGCTGCAAATGGCTGCTGCTTGTGGCGGCTTCAATTCCTAGTGTTTGCTTCTGTAATGTAGCAGATCCAATCTCCTTGTGGTGGTTGCTTGCAGCAGCTCCAGCACCTAGCTATTATTCTTGCAGCAGTTGCTGCAAGTAGTGTCCGTGATGTGTGGGCTGTGCTGGTCGTGTCCAGGAAGGTGTTCGGGACGTGTCCATGCCGTGTCCAGCTGGAAAATAAAAAAATAATGAAGCTGGACACGCCGCAGTCGTGTCCGCCGCGTGTCCACGACATGTCCATGTTAGACATGTGTCCGACATGGACACAACAACCTCTGGGAAGTGCCCATGCTTCCTAGGTCTTAACATAATAGAGCTGATTGGAAAAGAAGGATCCATGTAGCCGGCCCAAACATGATTGCGATTGAGACTTGGATGATAATGATGATTTAGTTTATTTGACTAACCATAGTGCACATAATAAAGACACTCAGAAAATTAGTTCTAAATTGAAAAGTCAATAATCATGAAATTGGAAGGAAGTGTAAAATTGTGAACAATTAGTTGAACAAGAAGATTTCACCTAAAAATCCTAAAATTGTTTTATACCTGGAGATACTAGTTGTTGTATAATAACTGTTTTTGTAGACAATCTGTTTCAAATATTCACACAATTTAATTATTATATTCCTTACTAGAAATAAAGAAATGTCACCGATTTTTTTTAGATTGTTTCTTTTACAGGCTACTTGACTTTGAACGAGTCTTCATTTCTATAATTTTTAGTGACTTTTTCTTCGTACTATGCTCTGAAATGGATTCTTTTGTGAACTCACTTCTAGTATACTTGGAAATGATCCTACTAAAAAGTAAGATTTAGTATAGGATGCAGCCTCCTGGCTGTCATTGGAATTTATAGCTTCAGAATGCCGATGGTCATCTGGCACAGTTTCTCAATTTTCAAATCTCTAGTATTGTACTTGTTTTTTTCCTTCAAATACTGGCGATGACTGTGTTTATATTCCAAATGTTAACCTCTTTAATATTATTATTTTCTCGATATGTTTCTAACTCTGGAAAATGCTAGGTGATAACAAAGTTCTGCTCAGAGCGGATTGCTAAATATGCATTTGAATATGCTTACCTCAACAATCGGAAGAAAGTTACTGCTGTTCACAAGGCCAATATCATGAAGCTGGCTGATGGCCTTTTCCTGGAATCTTGTCGTGAAATTGCTAAGAAGTACCCTGGAATAAGTTACAATGAGATTATCGTGGACAACTGTTGCATGCAACTTGTTTCAAAGCCTGAACAATTTGATGTCATGGTAATCTGCTTCTGCATGTTACATCATGATCTGATTTTTTAATTATTTCCATATATTATATTCTCGATTTTCTTGCTCATTTTTCTGTATATTATCTTTTTAGTGCTATCATCTTTTTGTTTCTCGAAAAGCATAGTACTATACTGCTTTAGTGATGATTAAAATTTTCAAGGTTAGGATATAATATATCAGTATAACTTTATTCATCTAGGTCCATCTATACCTTGTTTCCCCATGATGTCGGTAGAAGAATATTTGATTTAAAATTCTGGTTGGTAACTTGGTATTTTATTTGTGGATGATGAGTTTTTTATTTGTTTTCTTAATTAATTGCTACTTGAGACATATAGAAAGCAGTCTTCGTTTAGGGAGCACAGTGCGGTTGGGACTTTGCCCTTTTTAAGTTCTATTTAGACTTCTCACTACAACGGGCCACCACATTTGGGTATTGTCCAAACCAGTGTTTTAAAAAGCGGCCCAGGCGGCCGCTTAAGCGGCCGCTCAGGCGGATGGGACCCTTGGCCGCTCCAAATAGGCCTTAGGCGGCTGGTCAGGCGGTTTTGCATTAAGCGGCCGCTTCATGCCCGCTCAGCCCGCTCAAGCGCCCGCCTGGACACTGATTCTGAGCGCCCGCCTGAGTCCGCTTAAGTGAAAAGCAGGACCTAGACTCATTTCCTAGGCCCAAAAGTGAAATGTAATGATATTTTCATTATGTAATATTACACAATTGATATTGTATAACATTATTTAACATGTTAATATGATATTATTGTATTAAGTAACTATGTATGTATCTAAATACTGTATAGTAGTTAATCAATGTGTAATACTACACTGATTCTGCTGCTATATACAGTAGTGACAACTATGTACCTATTAAGTCTGATTCTGCTGCTATATACAGTAGTGACAACTATGTACCTATTAAGTCTGTTATAGTAAGTAATACTAACATAAAACTTACCATGTATATGTAATATAAAACTATGTGATTGTCACAACTCAGTAATATTGTACTGCTGTATAGTACTAATTACTAACTATAGAACATTAATCTAAGAAACAACCAGTGTATAAATGTAATACAAAATCAATGCATATTTCTGTGTAAGTATAGTACTATTATATTACACTAAGTACTAACTACTAAGTGCATTGTATCATGCCTTGATACTAGTATACGACTATATGTGATAAATTTATCTATACTAGTAGGGTTTGGTTAATGCTTCATCTATACAAGTATTTATTTTCTTGATCTTCTTCATGTATTTTTACTTGAGTTGTATTTATTTAATGGCAATTTGTCATAATGTCATCCATTATTTTATAGTTATGACTTGTGTAATAATTCATACACTGTTTGGGTGTTTCATTATGTTGTATAATGTGTTTTACATAAGTAAAATGTCTAACTACAATATGTGATTTATATAGACTTATGTGTAATTTTATGAAAAATTGTATAAAAAATTAGAAACCCGCCTTACCAAAAAGTGCCCGCCTGAGCGGCCGCCTGCCGCTCAAGCGCCCAGCAGTTGGCATCCGCACGCCTCCCGCTTCCCGCTTTATAAAACATTGGTCCAAACCAGTCGATTGAATTTTGGCTCAATTTTGGGCTTGCACTTACAACTTGGACCCAAAGGTGGTCATATCTCTTCTTTCTTCTTGATAGTTGTACAAGCATGACAAGTCTTCTGTTGCCCATCCATCACACTAGCAACACCATTTTGACACCCCCACCCTTTGATGGTATTTCACACTACCATATGGTAGAATGACCAACACAAGGTCATCACCCAACTTTCAGTGCTCAAATTCCACAATTAGTTGTGGACTTTGCTGCAGTTGAGCAACAAAGCTTTGGCTTCTCGAACCACAATTGAGCGCCTAAACTTTTTAAGTACAAGCAGTCATACACCCACCTTTGCAAAGGACCCATCATTTTATGAAACTATTTCGGTTATTGAAAGCCTCATTTTGCACGTGCGTTTGGCTCGCAAGGGGATTGAATAGGTTTTTAGCCTCTCCGTCATATATGTGCTTGAGGACACATGCAAGCGGTAAACCTGGACAACTCAACTCCACTGCTGTAAATTGTTGTAACTGCTCTTTTCTCGAGGACACATGCAAGCGGTCAACCTGGACAACTCAACTCCACTGCTGTAAATTGTTGTAACTGCTCTTTTCTCGTTGGTTCTATGGGGAGATGGTGCCAACTCTTGAAGCCACTAACCCTAGTCACAATATTTTCCATTTTTTTTTGAAATGTTCACGTATAATTCACGATTTTTTCATGTGAGAAATGCTACGTCCGAGTTTCGCAAGAAACCTGCACTATTCCCGATTTCCACAAATTATTCATGAATTTTACGAATTATCCCCGATTTTTTCGAATTGTCCCCAAACCTCATGAATTATTCATTTATGGAGTACAAACATATAGGATTTGGCATTTAGGAATAGAGAATCAATAAGCAAATTATGGTGTGCATATATATAATTATATATCAATGTTTTATCTTGTGTATATATGTATATATATGTAATATTTGCATGTATGTGATGCAATCCGTGAAAGGGAATTTGCATAGTAAGCAAGCCCTGATCCAAGACAATTCCGATTAGAGCTTATCGGGCTCAAGTTCGGCTTTTATTTAGTTCTTTATTCACTTAGAAAATTTATGTTCTATTTAATTCCGAATTTCTGTATTAGGATTTTAATTCTTGTTTTTTTCTTGCATTAGGATTTTAGTTTCCAATTTTTTTGACTTGTACGTCAAGTCGTAGAGTCTTATATAAGCCAGCCTTGGGGCCTTTGTCCAAGCAATTAGATTTTAATTTGCTTGTTGTCAATTTATCTCTCTCGTTCTTCTTCTTCGTAGCATGGCTACAACAATATCTGTACACACACTGTATTGCCGAAACTTATCTGATTTTTCCCAAATATTTGACCAAACTTTTATAGAATCTTTGTTGAGTTTTATCCGAATTTTGCGCATAATTCCCGAATGGCAAAATTTTCAACCTCGCCGAATGAAACGTGAATTCAGAATTTGTGACTATGCCACTAACAACAACCATTTCCACCTTCCAACGCCATGGCCCCCCAAACCCAACACTTAGGGCCCTCCAGTGCCTCCTCATTTTTGATACAACTGTTGGGCTTGGGTTCTCACATAGTTACATGTAGTGACCACATAACTGGGAAACATGCACCCTAGTGCATGTTCTCTAATATCCTTTAAATGGGTCACACCCTAATTTGGTCCAAGTTAGAAGTCCACCTAAACCAAGATCAAGGCAGAGTTGGTTTCTAACGCCACTAAAAATCACTATATCAACCATGGTTGTATAGGCGGCCAAGCGTTCCAGGGAGCCTAGGCGCCCAGGCGTTTTCAGGTGTTTTTATATATTTTTTATTTTAATAGATATAGATGTAAAATTTCTGAAAAATACAATCCTCACACATAAATATACATGATAAATATGCAATCAATGTGCTAGCATCGTATGAAGAAAGCAACAAAATCATTAGAGATTGATTGAATTGTGGAAGTTTTACCTAAACAAAATTCATGTAGAAATCAGAAAGCTAAACATGTATAATGTTTGTAGCCAAAACATGTACAATACTATTATGTAGAATTTAGGCTAAATCAAAACTAACAAGACCTAAACTAGAACTGATTGGCCCTAATTTGAACTCATTTGATCCAAATTTGATCAAATTTGACCTATTTTACCCTAATTTTTGCCTAAACTAGACCTAATTTTGTATACCATGACCTAATCAATCCCAATTTGCATACATTTTTCATATATTCACCTAAATGGGATAAAATTTGGCCAAGCAAGACCTAGTCATCCAATTTAGAACAATTTCCCCCAAATCATACTTGTTTCCCCTAAATTAGACCTAATGTGCCCAATTTTGATATGATTTGGCCTAAATAAAACCTAATTTTGTATATTATGATCCAATCAGACCTAATTTCCCCAAATTTTCCCTATATTGACCTAAACAATATCTAATTTGGCCCAAATTAGACAAAATCTCACCATATCAGACCATTTCCCCAAAAGCAGACTTCTTTTCCCCAAATCAGACATAATATGCTCAAATTTGACATAATTTGGCCTAAAATCAAACCGAATTTGCATAACATGACCAAATCAAACCTAACTAACCCTAAATTACCCTATGTTGATCTAAACGAGACCTTACATGACTAAATCAGACCTAATTCCCCCAAATTAGGCCTGTTTTCTCCCAAATCAGACCTAATTAACCTTAATTGACCCCGTTTGGGGTAAATCAGACCCAATTTAACCATAAAATGACTCAATTTGATCAAATTCAGATCTAATTTGTGCTAAATTAGCCTTGAATTGGCTTAATTTGGGCCTAAAAAGGCCTTAGGCAACAACTTAGGTCAATTAGGAGGCTGGGTGCCCAATTTGAGGTGGGCTAACTTAAGCCTAGGCGCCGCCCAGGCGGTCGCCTGTACAACACAGATATCAACACCAATATTTCCCACCGTTAAGAATGGTTAAGATATAGAAATGTAAGAACTTGCTGTACATTCCTGAAAAAAAGTCTAGAAATTGTAAAAACTAGCTCCTAATCAACTACACCTTGGTTTACATGCTATTGTGCCATCTCTTACCAGAACCACGATGATCAATGAGGAAATTAGGCACAGAAATATATGGCTCAAAATTTGGTGCGAAGGTAGACCATCTTGTCTAATGATGAGAAGGACGTAGGCATGGCAACGAGTCGGGTTTTTAGAAACCTGACCCGCACCCGATCGACACCTGTTTAATACTGATCCGAGAAAACCCAAACCCAAAAAACCCGAATCCAATAAAAAACAACAAACACTCAACCCGAGAAAACCCTGCTCGAGAGGTGTATACCTGATCCTGTTGGATCTATGGCTCTTGGGGGGTTGAATAGAGCTACAAAATTTCTCACAAGATATATTAGACCTTCAAATTATATTAAATCAAAACTAATAGCTTAAGTGCAATTTGAAGTCCTAACTAACAAGCATAGCAATGATGAGAGAAATTGATAGCAAGCACTTCAAGGTCATGTAGAGTGGTTCCACTCTCCAAACTAGGAGAGAGTCTGTCCACTACCTAGAGAGGTCAACCTCTAGGACTTTGCAAGTACTTTTCTCTATATTATCACCAATTAGAGTTATAGCACAAGACCACCAAAGGACTTACCCATCCAAGCACAAGGAGTATTTCACCTTACCAAGGGCTTACCCACTTGACAAGAGTCTTCAGCCTTCTTCCAAGGTCTTACCCACTCTAGCACAAATCTTCCGCCTTCAAGGACTTTTCCACTCTTCTTGGATCTTCAGCCTTTGTGTTCTCCTTCACCTCTGCATCAACCTTGAAGAGGAACACCAACAACTCCACCTTCAGTCGGAGTAGCTTGCTTCACCTTTGCTTCATGGAGGAAAGGGGTAGGGAAGATGGAGTAGATGAGAGCTTTACATGCACAAGGGAGGAGCTCTCTTACAATAGGCCTATCTCACTCATAATCACGAAATGAAGTGTAAACTAGAGAGAGAAAGACGCTCAAGGAGTTGTAACACACTCAACTATAGCAAGGACTTAGAATAGCACGAATGAGCAAACTTGGAATGAACTCCAAGGGGCCCTATTTATTGAGTTGGGGATCACTTAGGGTCGAAATATAGCTGTTTTCTACAATGCAATAGATCTATTTTCACTCAAAACAACTCACAAACGGTTATAATCACTTTTTTTGCGTTTTCCATACAGTACATTCGGTCGAGTTTTAAATAAAGGTAACTCGACTGATCAACTAAAAGACAAAGCTAATTTTCAAACTATCGGTCAAGTTTGTTCTGGTAAACTCGACCGATGAGCTAAAATTAGATTTGCTCAGTGAGTCGGTCAGTCGAGTTCTGTGACTGTACAACTCGACCGATAGGTCGTCTTTAGAAAATCCATCATAGGATTGGTCAAGTTTCCAACTCGACCGATGAACAGATTGTGACAAATTTTCTAAGTTGACTTTTGAGTGATTAAACCTCGGTATTAAGTGTCCCTCATTTTTCTCATCTTAGTTACAAGTCATATCATCAATACAAGTGATTACAAAATTCTTCTAAGGTCGTTTGGAGTGATTTTCCAAAAAGCACACTTGCATTGCATTTGACTTGAACTTGAACAAGCTAGGGCTTGTGTAATTTGATGCTTTTCATGTACCTAAAGCCTGAAATCAATCTTGTACAAACATATTAGATACGTAGGAATGAAATGGTTAAGTCATTATCAAAATATGGGCAATGTATAACTCTTAAGTCAACAGATCCGACCGGAAAAGATACTTATCTATTTGCAGGCATGTTCATGCGTATTGATGAGATATAAAAAGTTTGAACTCAGATATATTGGAATTTGAAAATCCATTTGGTACATGTATTGATTAGATTTAATATATTTAATCACACTTAGTTACTCGTATTTTTGCTGTTCGTGTGTAGTACATATCCAGAATATAGATGGGATCATATACAGTACAAACATACATTGTGACTGATACAAAAAAGCATATCTATTTATCAACTAGTACAAATGTACTTAATGTTTACATAGCGGAGGAACATCAATAAGATATCAGACTATGTATGTAACACGAGTACATGATTTTGTAGTAATAAGCAAAAAAATTGTTTAAAAAATGCCATCCAAAGTAAGTTGCCAGATGCACTTCGTCCATTAGATTTCCATAAGTGTTCTTCATCCCCTGATGAATAGCTTCTTGCCTCGCCAAGAACTTGCACATGATGAATGCCTTCCGTGCATCATCCGCCTCCTGTGATCACCTCGAAGCTCAGAGCTGAATCTAAGAACAGGGGAAGAGGGTGTCGCGGCCAGCCTTCAAGTTTTTGTGGAACAGGATATAAGGAACTGGAAAGTAACAGAAAGGGTATTCGGCGGCTAGGTCGTGGGCATAAAAAGTTGTGGTTGGAGGGATCAGGCAGCAGGACAGGGAAGTGTTAAGAGGAGATGACCGCAGGAGCCGGAATCGGGGATAAATCGAATGGCGCCCGGTTAGGGAGGCAGAGAACAACCGTGACCTTGGAGCAGCTGTGTAGCTGCTGTCGACTGTTGTGGAAAAAGGGGGCTAGGGTACGGGGAGTAGTAGTCGGCTAGCATGAGGAGCATTGGTGTAGATCGCAGATCGTCCTCCCGGCACCTGTAGCATCATGGTGGCAACCCTAGATGGAGCAAAAGAGTCAGTGAGAGACTGAGATGTCTGAGTGAGCGAGGGTCAGAAGGTGCCTGCATGTTCTCGTATTGTGACTCATGGGTGCCTGAGTGTTTTCGAACCCGACCTACCAAAACCCGGCTTGTGCCGCTGGACACTAGACACGAACCCATAAAATCCACATATTCAAAAAATCCGAGATTTTGCGGGTCGGGTCGGGTAGGGTAGGGTATGCTTTTTTTGCCATGCCTAGAAGAACGGGCAAGCAAGAACTTGATCCAGAGCAAGGCAAGCAAGAACTTGATCCAGAGCAAGGCAAGCAAGAACTTGATCCATAGCAAGTATGTGCACACACACCCATGATAACCATAACCATGGGTTTGAACTCACACCAGAGATAAAGACAAAACCTCAAGCGTCATTCAAGCTTGCAGATTACAAGGTGGTTCCTGTTCCTGCAGACTGCAATGTCCGAGTCAAGGCTAGGGTGGAATAACCATTACGACCTTAATTTTAGATGTAACAATGGGATATGCAGATCCACATCGTGAAGTCGCATTTTTAATCCTTTTGCTTACTGTAGTTATTCATGATATCACAGAGGCGGCCAATCTTCTACCATTCAACAAGTTCATCTTGTTTCATATACTTTGTTCATTTCTATGGAATCAAGCTACATCACTAGCTCTTATTTGTGATTTTTGGATGGAATACAAACAGAGGATGTGAGATGTAGGATGTTGAATGCTTGGATTAGGATTTTGTTGTACTTTATTTTATGCTAATGGGGCTTCAAGTTTTAGTTTACACTTACCAATTTTTGTTTTATTTGTATACTAATTCAAATAGTCGATTAGATTATCTTACCTTTTGTAAATCAGGAAATATCTGATTTAGGCCTCTGGTTTTGATGAATTAAATATGGGATTTCTCCCCAAGTTTGTGTTGACTGATGCAGTTTGATTTTAGTTTCTGATTACTGGTTCAACTAGCTCCCCAACCAGTTCAACCAATGACGGTGACAATGCCATCACATACATACTTTTTAGTTCCTATAAATATAAATATTACATGAAAAAAGATAAAAATTTGAAACTTCTTTATAACTAACTAATAAAATAACAAACTACTTATAGCACTCAATTTCTATCTTACATTGAAGTACCATGTGCGCCATAGATAGCTAGCAAATCCAATCCCCACACCATACAACAAATTGCAAACAAAGTAATCAGTGAATAAAAAACCGGGTGAAGCGGGTGCTTAAGCGTCCAAGCACATGCCCCGTTTTAATTTCAGCCCGAGTGGGCTTTGATGCATTTTGGAATAAAGCGGCTGCTTTTTGCCCTTTTTAGGCTCGCTTAAGTGACCGCTTCAGGGCGCTTCACAACAACACATATTGCTGGACTGATCTTAATCACATGTTGAATAGAAATAAAAATTAAAGCACTACTTTGGGGAGGTGCTGCTCTAGTTGCTAGGTTGTAACAGGTGTAAAAAAGTCTAGTAATTAGTATTTATTCCTGTACAATTACATCAGCAACTATGTAGTGTCTTGTTTGCAATATAGCAGTACCATATAGATTTAATACTGTCTATTGTCGGTAATAGTATATTCTTCATATATCAAGTCTAGTAGTCTGACATTCTGTACGCTTGTAGTGAGACCTTGCTCGGTCATCTGTAGACTGTGATAGAATAATGTCATAAGTTCATAACATATTATCATGTTGTCTATCATGTTTTAAGTCTAGTAGTTTATTGTTCTTTAGGATTTACTGAGTAACATCTAAGTATCTTAATTCTACTGCAATGTCATGTACTGCTGCTTTTCCTAACTTTTTGTGTATCTATTCATATCATGTTGAAACACTACCTTACCTTGTCAATATTTGTTAAAGTATTAACATCTAAGTACTACTACCTATTGCTCATGTTTATTTGCGAACATCTAATATCTAAGTTCAGCTGTTGGAAGAGTTTATGTATTGGTATTTAAGTACTGCTACCTACTGCTCATGTTTTTTCCAAAGTGCTAATATCCAAGACCAATTGTTGAAATGGTACTAATTACAAATATCTTAGTACTATGTATCCCTTGAAATCTTTTATCTATAATTTATCTAACAATACTTGCTACGGTGCTACCTATAATGTAGGTATTTCATATTTATTATCTATACATATAAATCCATGTATCACCTGTGTTTGCTTTTTCTTAAAGCGACCACTGGAATGGCCGCTTCACGCTTAAGCGCTCAAGGAGGGTCGGCCGCTCGCTTTCTGCTTCACGCATACCAAAACCTAGCAAAATATACTAGTTATAACTTATATGTAAATCTAGAAAAACCAAATTCTTGGCTTAGAGAGCAGGCCATCCGGTTCATTAATATTAGGACCCATGCACCACCAACGTTTTGAATCGTCACGGTAGGAGATTCGAGGTAAAAACTGGTCTCTGTACTGGGTTCCCACTTTTGTAACCAAACAGGATTGTCGGGTCCTGTCCGGATGACCTTGTTATCACTTATTATAGACTGCCTTAGGGCATTGCCTCTTTATGGTATATTGGGTTTATGATGTTTCTTATGGACTGGGATCTTACACTCAGTAGCATGCCTTGTTGATGTTGATGTAATAAACACCTAAGCCACAATCAAATTATGTTTTGATTGGGTATATGGCTTTGCTTTCTCCATCCATTTAGCTTTTTTAATGACATTATTATTTATATAGTCAGATCTTTTTTACCAGTTCATCTCATGTCGGAAACTACATTGCCCTCCATCAATTCTTTTATGGTATGATGCATCTATCATGGCATAAGTAGGTGGATCTTTTGATTAAGGATTGGTAGGTAACTTCCTGGTGTACGGTTCACAAGTTTCTTGAACTTCCTGGTGTACGGTTCACGAGTTTCTTGAACTTCCTGGTGTACGGTTCACAAGTTTCTTATTGAACTTTTATTGTGTGTCATGCAGCCTTGGAGGAGTTCCTTGCAATTGCATTCTATTTCGAAACCTGTCTTTAGAATTGGTTGTTGGATTCTGCTCATTAATTATTTGGGTACATGCTTGACCAGTCCGAGTCTCCAACTGCGTGCAGAGTTGTTTATTTCTATAGTCTGCCGTATATTTTTTCTTCAATACCGTCGAAAAGAATGGCACTTGAGGAATATTGTCAACATTTTTTCTAGGAAACATGAGCAATGCGATTTCTTTAGACCCTACGGTTTTCTTCAAACTGTCGAAAAGAATGGCACCTGAGGATAGTGACTGTAGTCCTTTTATTTCTATATAGACCCTACGGTTTTCTTCAAACTGTCGAAAAGAATGGCACCTGAGGAAAATATTGTTCTAATATTTTTTCTAGGAAACAACTTGAGCAATGCGATTTCTGTAGAAAGAGAAAAATGTGTAGTAGTCCCTTATCTGGATGGGTACAAAGTATTATTTCAATTATCTGTGGAATATTGTGTTTCCCCCATTTGATGGCTTTGCATTATTGAGTGTGTGATAAACTACCTTCTGATGTAGGACCGGAATAAACGATTAACTCATTTTGACAGTACAGCTGATTGAGTCAATAAACTTTTACTAGTATATCTGCATTAAGCTAATTTACAAAGTTAATCTATAAACACCTTTTGTTCCTCCTTGTTTGTCAATGTTATTAACAACTCTTGGTTGTCTATGTCATTAACTACCACTTGTCTGTTTTAGTCCTGTATTTGCTTTTATTGAGCTGAAACCCTTCTATCCCTCTAACATGATTTGATGAATGGAGGTCTAAATTGGTTGTGATTTGATTGACCTCCTTGTTGATGGGCTTGATGTCCAATAATGGCATCCAACAGGGAGATACTTTCTTTAAAAACCTACCAACGAGAGGTAGATTAGTATACTCTGTGGAGCCAATGACATAGTGGTTATGCTTGTCAATTGGTGGTGGAACATCAATGGCTTAGTTTCTCTCTTTGGTTTGGAGTATGTGTGTGTAATTTGCTAATATCTCTTTATATGGACGGAAAAACAAACAAAAGAAGTATGGGTAAAATATGTTCTGTTACCTTACCAATTATAGAAAGGGGTAAATGGGTGATGGGTAAATAGGTAATGTCCCTACCCAAATAAAGCCCTAATGTAGCCACGTTCTGGCGGTGGTTGATGATGACGTTGATAGTTGTAGACTGGTGTTTGAGTGGTGACTCTGGTGAGAAACAGCATGCCGCTGTTCATGGCATTGTGTGCTGTGTTAAAGGGGTGTAAGAATGATATGTTGGGGGGGGGGGCATATACTTGCACATGTGACATGCGAATGTGAAGGTGGATTGCAGTGGACCTATATGCATCAAGTTTTATATATGGACCTTGCTACAATGTGATGCACCACTAATCATTGAAAAAAGGGCATATTTAACTGCTTAAACGGCTATGATGTGATGGCAATATGGCACTCAGCTTTTGGGTGACAATGGAGTGGATTATCTGTTCTGGGGTTCCTTTTCAGAAGTTGAATGAAAAATCTTCTTTTTTCTAATTAGAATAAAATTACCAAGTGGGAGACTTGCGTGGGCACGGAGTTTGAGGAACTGGTGGGTGTATACCAATACATGCCCTTAAGTGTATACCTGACTGACACGTCCATATCCTTGTTTGTAAATGTAGGGAGTTTAAGCTGTTGCGGATTGGTCATATATCTGATTGCAGTTTTCTGTTATATTGTTATATTATATAATTGCCATTATCAATTTTTGAGGGTGTTAGTCAGACATTTCCTCGTGTGATCTTTTGTGTTTCCTTGTTTGTTCTCTGTACAACAATTCTTATTTAAGGGTATATAGGTCTTTGACTCTATCCGGGAAAAATCTGGCATGTAACTTTGCTGTCTAGAAAATCTATAGTTTGCTTCAAATTGCTGAAATTAAGTCGAGTAATTTTGCCTTTTTTCCTCTTGAAAATAAAAATGATCTATGCTTTTGCGTGCATCTCAACTAAACTAGTATTTGTTTGGAAATTTGAATAGGTAACCCCCAATCTATACGGCAATCTGGTGGCAAATGCAGCTGCTGGTATAGCCGGGGGCACTGGTGTCATGCCTGGAGGTATCTGCCTATACACCTATTTGAATACATGTTTTAGAAATTTTGTGGTGTCCTTTTCATTCTGGTGGCCACAGACATTCTTGATGCACTTTTCTTAGGAGTAACTCAGTCTCTGACTCTTGAAAAACAGGCAACGTCGGCCAAGACCATGCCGTCTTTGAGCAGGGAGCTTCCGCTGGCAATGTAGGGACTGAAAAGATAGTGGAGCAGATGAGTGCTAACCCTGTTGCGCTGCTCTTATCTTCTGCCATGATGCTTCGGCATTTGCAATTCCCTTCCTTCGCAGACAGGCTAGAGACCGCTGTGAAGAACGTGATTGCAGAAGGCAAATGCAGGACTAAGGATCTTGGAGGAACATGCTCCACCCAGGAAGTTACAGATGCAGTTATCGCTGCTTTGGACTGACAAAGCTGGTTTTGTAGCATTATTTTTTCTTCTTCTATCCAGATCACGGCGAAATCCCAAAGTAACTCGCCTTGTCTAAATCCTTAGACATGTTATCTATTTTTGTTGCAGCTCAAATCAGCGAGTCTGTATTTTTGGTATTATGAAATAATCGGTTGTGAACAAACCAACGCAAATTCACCAATTGAGTTTTTATCTAATACAGAAAAATAAACTACATTTTTATTTCGCTGCATGCTCGTTTACGTGGGTATTGCAGTTTGGTTTCTACTAACACTCATCTTCCAAGGTCTCATGTTAGAACAAGGTTGTTAAGGTGGTTAGGCGCCCAGCTTTTCCATGGCAACGCCTAGGGAGCCTAGGCGCTCTAGGCGTTCCGAACCGAAGTAAAAAAATTGCGAATTTGTTGTTAAATAAATCCCTAATTGAATAATTTATTCAGGTATTTATATGTAATATTTATTAGTACTATTGTATGTATAATTAGTCTTTCCTATGAGTAAATTGTGCATGTATAAAACTAGAAACTATAAAGCTAACAGCTTGCAGCTGGTTTGTGGTTCTACATACACACACACACACACACACACACACACACACACACACATATATATATATATATATATATATATATATATATATATATATATATATATATATATATATATATATATATATATATTAAGAAAGACATGCCCTAAGATTTATAACCATATCCTACAAACTTAAATTTGTTTTCATAAGAATGCTAACGTTCCATTGAAATACAACCCCTTATCCCATGATGATCCACGGTTTGTAGTCCCTACCACAACACTAGTGAAATTGGATCATTCCTCTCCTTGACCCCAGCAGCATGTGTTAACTGAGTCAGTCAATGAGTAGGCAACTATGGATTGGCAGTAATAAACCAAAAAACAAAAAACAAATAACACTGAATGACGTCCCACATTGGCTATAATAGGAACTGGATAGAAGTTAACGTTGATACATCAATAGAAAACTTGCTGGAAATAATATTTTTTTTGTTTCTATCACAATTCACATATAAGAGGATCATAAACTATAACCACATGTCTATAAGACTGTAAGTAATGGAATAAGACATCCTTAGCTAACAATAATCAAGAATGACATTGAAGATCATAACCTAAGTGTTAGTTGTATTATCAGAATCATCTATATCTTCATCTTCATGA
This sequence comes from Alisma plantago-aquatica, assembly GCA_963693085.1. Lineage (NCBI taxonomy): Eukaryota > Viridiplantae > Streptophyta > Magnoliopsida > Alismatales > Alismataceae > Alisma > Alisma plantago-aquatica. Next base: position 497,819,733 of record OY856412.1, on the reverse strand, counting down.
TCATTATACGAGTCTTCTGTCTTGTCTTCATCATCTTCAACTTCGTTATCATCAACAATTTTTTTTCCACGTTCAACAAGTCTGTGGTTGTATTGGATATAGACTAATTTGTCTAATATCTTTTGCAACAACTGATTCCTCATCTTTGTGTGAATCTACATCCACAAAAAAAACAAAACTATTGGTTGTTATTTTAAATATTTAAGCGTATGTATTGAGATATGAACTTGTACTTACAAATTCAAAAGTGCTCTAATTTCTTTCACAATTGGAGGCAGTACAACACATACTAAGCATATGTAGGGCTACCCTCTTTGAAGAGGGAGTCCCAATACCATATATCTCACACTAATTCACTATACATGACTAAAAAGCAAACTTAATCAGACACATGGGTTATCGAAAAGTAGAATCTAAAATTCTAAGTTACTTATTCGTTCACTTACATGCTCGCTTCTGTGATCTATGGAGAATAACAACTTCTTGTCCAAACGAACCATACACAAAAAAATGTATGCCTCCATCTCTGCAACAACCTTGTCAACCTCTGTATTTTCACTTTCCATGTGCAGAAAACAATACAAGAAAGCAACCTCTGCATTGTCACACTGCTCGTGTGACGTTCGTCTCGCGAAAACAAGATTAACTAATGCGGAAGCGAATCATTTGCAGCGGATTACTGAAAATCACTGAAAATTTAAATTTTTTTTACAAAGAGATCCACACATAGGAAATCTTTTCTATCAAGAACCATTGTATAACATTTACATTCTGGTTCAAACGTACATAACCTGTACCATCTCTTTTCAGAGACTACAACATCAACTGCATTATAAACATTATATACAGACAATATACAAATCTCGAGGCATCAAGCCAAAACCTCAAATTGATTCATCAAAACACTGACTCAAAACTCCGAGGACCTGAGAGTACAAAGACGACACATAGGACTTTCTAACTACATAACTTGACAGACAGTGTCTCCACCTGAGATATTACTGCTGTCCCTGCTATTACAGCTGCTGTCCATTCCTTGCAATGAAATTCTGCTTCTTTGTCCGCGTCCACCTAAAAAGTTGGATCCCACGGGGGGTGAGACAATTGTAAATTGCCCCAGCGGGAGATATAACTCTCTGCCAAAACATTGTTATAGCAGCTTATTAAAATAAACTGAGCAGAAGGATTTATATATTTAATCAATAGCAGGTAAGTCACTTGTATGAACAAAGTGAAAAAAATCTCCTTTTTCAAGGATAATATTGCATCTACTCTTGGTAGACTCATAGTTCATCCATCTACTTGTAATGAATACAACAGATATGAATAACATCAATGGACTACATATATATAACAGAAATGTAACATCAGCCAATGAATTTCCGTATTCAATCCTTAAGCAATCATGCTATACGGCTGATTTCATTTTACAAACACACTTATGCCATGAGGAGATGAGGTATACCGCTCATACTCCAACCGACCACTGCGAAGTTGAATCGGTACCATACATAGGTCAATGGAAGAGCCGGATTCCCATGACCTCTCACATCCCGGTCAGTGCGGGATAAAAAGCAGGACTGTGTCGACTGGTCAAAATAGCTTTCCAGGGTATACTGGAACTTCGCTATAGAGTTATAGTGTCAACTGCACTCTCATCGGCCATCGAGAGATTTAATGTTTATCTCCATCGACCTGACATAAGTATTATGGGGAGATGTGTACGACATCTATCCCAATCATCGGGAGATAAGTGATACATCCATCCCGACACATGAAGGATTGAGAGGTTTGTTATTTACCTTCCCTCAATCTCTTCACCGGAAGTAAGGATATTTTTCACCCATTTACACCCACATATTCAAAATATGCGTTCCGGGTTTTACCGCAGAGCACCTGTTTCACCATCACCTATTCCTGACGATGATGGATCTATGGTCAGGGCTCTACATGAATAGATTTCACTTGGTTAATTAAGTACATTTTCATATTATTTTAGCATCATCCAAGTTCTCAAACAAGACTTATTACAACAATGCTATAAAGAGACATGTACTACTTTCATCAGATACTTATCAGTCTTTCAAAGACCTTGGGAACTCAGTCCCTCATTTCAATACTGGGAATTCTCATCCCTTCACATTCTCATCACCGTATTCATATGGTTCTGGGTATTCAAACCCTTAACTCATCATTGAGCATCATTACCATTTATTAGGTAACTATCACCTTTAGGTCATTTGACCATGGAATTCATGATACTTGTTACACAAGCATCACACCTGGCTCACAAGGCCATGAAATATCTTGTCACCTCTTTCTAGGCAACAGCTTTCTCATATGACTCATAGAATCCTTACACATTATTACTTTTACTAAGCAACAACAACATTAAGGCTCATAATGCCAATCAACATTTATAATATAAATGTCACAACTCAAATCTAGCTATGTTCATTATCTCATCATACCTGCATGGTTATTAGGCATGCTAATAGTCATACAAGATATTCATCACATCATGTGATACAATAGTAACACCATTATTCCTTTTCCAGGAATTAGGGTTTACTATCAAACATGGCTTATCATTCCCTTTACCCAAGTCAGGGTTAGGGTTCCCCTTTTTTTATTATATTAGGGTTTCATGATTATATAATCTATCCAACCCTTAGTTCATTAATCCATACCTCTGAGGCATTCAAAGGTATCATATTTGATTATTCCAGAGCATTACTTTCATCATATAGCATTAATGATCATCAACTCAAGGTATGAGTTCATTTCTCATCCTCATCATGGTATGATTATATGTTACACATCATTTGGGCTTAACCCCATTCTCAAGGTACATTAATTAACACTCATAAAGTGCAACAACTCATTACATTTCATTGTAATAGTTGCATAACACACTTCATATGTTTCTTATCCAATTATATTGGATTTGGAGTGCATCAAGGTATATAAACCCTGAAGTGCTGAATGTGATAACTATCATATTTTGATGTATCACTTTCCACTACTACAGAAACCCCATTTGGCGTCGGTCTTTTAACCCCATTTGGCGTCGGTTTCCGACCGACGCCTATGTGGGCGCCGCTAAAGGTCGAACATTTCGGCGTCGGTTTTTTAACCGACGCCTATTTAACCTATAAGCGTCGGTCTTTTAGTAGACAACCGACGCCAAAATGGTTCGCGCCACAGAAAACGGCGTCATCTAGGGCACTTTCTGCGTCGGTGATTTACTAAAAAACCGACGCCTATATTCAATGTAGCGTCGGTCTTTTAGTTGATAACCGACGCATAAAGTGTCCTAGATGACGCCGTTTTCTGTGGCGCGAACCCTTTTAGCGTCGGTTATATACCAAATGACCGACGCTTTGTTGTTTAAATAGGCTTCGGTTCGATACGAATATCCGACGCCATTTCCAGGACTGCTTTGGCCACATCAGGCGTCGGTTATCAATAAATAACCGACGCAGTATGTCTTTGCTGACGGTTTTCATTAAATAACCGACACCTATTTATATATATTTTTTCATATCAGTTTGCAGGCCTGCTGTGGCTGGTCAGCAGGATGAGAACCTGCAGTTCAGTTTTCTGAACTGCAGGTTTATGGCATCCATTGATATCAGCCTACAAACAGGCCGCAAACCTGCAAAAGTCACAAAGAAAATTTCACACAAGTACATACATGTACATACATTCAGACATCAATTCAATTCTCACATTCACACATATAGAAACATTCAAATACATGTATTAACATTCAGAAATATTCATTTACAAAGTATCATTCATTATCGCTATCAACATCCCAATTATATCTTACAGTTGCCACTGCTTGTATGGCTTTTGCCCATTCTTCTCTTACTTCATTTAATGCTTCCATCGTATATGGAGCATGTATATTTTTTAAGCGTTTACCTATAGTGTTGTCAGTTTTAAACACCTGCAAAGAGAATGATGTATATATATAAGTAATAATATAAAAATAAGATAAGATTGATATATTGCATACTAACTAATGAGACTATATATAATACCTCATGTATGGTATCGATGTCCAATGCGGCATATTTGATAATCATCTGCATAAATCGCATCACATAGTATGCGCATGCCCAACCATTGTCTTGTGTAGCACACTATAAATTGAAACATACAAAATAATACAACTAAGCACAATTCACATCAATAATATATATATTCGAGTCGGGAACTTACTTGTACGTTCTGCCAATTTATTGGCTGGTTCTTTTTCCTTGGGACCGTTCCTCCAGCCTTTTTGAATGCATCTAAACCCCTACATGTTAATATAACACAATAAATTGCATAAGTAAATAGTAATGTAATAAAAGATGTTAACGGATATAAAAATGAAATATTTCTCACCAGAATAATGGCATTCTCATTACGTGTCTAATTTTAGGGTTCAATGTACTCCCCGCAGGATCTAGATAATAAACAGTGAATGTCCCGGGGACAATAACTAGTAACTCCCAATGTCTACCGCTAGAGGTAAGAAGTTAACAATTAATAACTCAAAATGCAAAATAAAAATGGAATTTTCTTAAGTCCAAATTATAAATAAAGTAAACTTACTTGACATTGAATGGAGCTATTATTATCGTCTTCTTTTGCTGACCAAAAATTGTAAAAGCATCTATACAATATTGTTGAACATTATCAGGGTCTTTAGCTACCAAACTAATCAATGATGGAATCAAAAATCCCAAATGATCAAATGCAAATTGTTTGCAATGATCTTCGACTAAGTAGCTGCAAAACATATAGGCATATGCATTAATATATAAGAAACCAGATCACCAGATCTTACACAAGGTATATGGATGTATAAACAAGATCTCACCTTATCCATGTCTCTATCATTGATGTATTCAGCCAATCATACATAAACAACTCAATAATATCTTGTATAAATAAAGAGCTATCGTATGATTGACCTGCATAATCTGCATCTAAAGAAATAATTATAGGGCAATGTACATTATGTGCCCGTAGCCAACATGCCATTCCCCTACAAGCAGGACCTAACGGGTATGTTAGGTCAGTTGGAACCCAATCGGGTAATGCGGGAAGTGGAAGTGGAGGCCTAGGTGCTCCTGGTGTCTTCTTTTTAACCTGTACATATAATTTCAGATCAGTTGACATCATATATACACATTAACAGTCTAAATCAATGTAAATTTATCTTACAATTTCAGTCGTGTAGACGACATCTGCTTTGGGCCACAATATCACCCCGCCTTCTGCATCAGCAAGTCTATCAATATCCGGGTGGGGATATGGCAATGTAGCTTCTCTCCAATCAGGTAACACACGTATCAGGCTCACACGAACGTAGCCCTGTGGCATTGGAGTCCCGTGAAACATTGCCCCAGGAAGGGACGGGTAAGCCTGCGCCTCTGCAACAACGTAGTCTTGCATTCTTAAGCGGCATGGCTTCAATGCCTACAAATTTACGTAAAGAATATTATACATATATACATATCATCTTGAAAACATAACAACTTGAAAAGACTAACTACAATGTCATAAACAATACTTACATCAGACGTGCTAGGCGATGGGTCTCCAGGATTACTCGCAGTCTGTGCATCAGGAGAAGAGTGGGTCGCCATAGGCGTATTGGAAGCCTGAGATGCCTGCCACCGCAGCAATTCTTCCTTGACCTTCTCAGAAACTACATCGTTGACCTTCTTAGCAACTAAATCCTCAACTCTCTTATTCTCCTATACATGGATAAAAGAAACATTAGCTTCTTATTAATGAATTTCCTTTTTCAGTAACATTCTAAAAAAAGAATAGGTTACCTCTTCTTGAGAAAGTCCCGCTCTGGGTTTGCGCTGGGATGGCCCAAAGAATGCTTTGATGCCAACACCAGCGCCGGCACCTCTAATACATCCAGGATGCTCTGGGTTACCTAGAGCAACTGTCAATTCATCCCTTGTGCCCTGAGGGATGAACGTGCCTTGTTTCCTCTGCTCGTGCAGCTCCCGCTAATCACCATAAACAGAAATTGGTAAGTTAACACCACAAATAATCAATATTCAAACGATTTCTCTAAGAGTGTTATTTTACCATTTTTGCAGCCGCCTCAGCAGTTACAGGCTTCTTTATTTCACCCTTCTTGTTTTGCCTGCCAGCTATCCAGATATCATGGCGAGGTATGGGTGTGGCAGACTCCTGAGTAGGAGCAGACTCATGAGTAGCCGCAGACTCCGCCTGTAGTCTTTGGCGAACGCTTGCATAGCCTTTTGGACCCATAGTGTGGTCATGCACATTCAGTGCACGTCTTGCTTTTTGTGCGTCACTGAGGGCCTAGTTAGTATGCACATTAATGATTTGGTTAGTAGCACTAAATGCTAATCTTGAATAGGTGAATACAATGTATATTAATTAAATTAGGAGTGACGCCTAATACCTTGAATTCTTTAGATTTTCTTGAAGCAACAAAATGGTCCCAATCTTCTTTGTCCAAGAAGTTCCATTGTTCAAGGGCTGACTTCTTCTTCTTATCACCCTCTTTTATGTATTCTCTGTTCAGATTTGTCCTATAATTCCTAAGCATCTTTCCAGCGCGTTGCATCACATTTTTACGATGCAACTTCTCATCCAATGCAAACAAATTCTGTAAAATAGAAATGTTATTAACTAGTATCCAAAATAGAATTGCAAATAATAGAATTTGTAATCTACAAAATAGAATTGCAAATAATAATAACCCACGCATAAATCCTTCCATATCAAGTATTTTTTCCCTTGAGGAACTTTATGCCAATTGTCATACTTAACACCACAATGGCTCCGAGTGGTACACCCAAGATAGTTCACAAAATTATTGCGGTTCACTCCAATTGGATTTCCTCCATTATCAAACTCCACCACCAATTTGGATCCACTACCACTTAGCGCTAATAACTTCTTCAACAGAGTGATGCCCCTTTTCTTGTTAAGTGTTTGGTGTTGCGCATCAAGTTGCTCCAGTGCTTCAGTGGGTACAGGTGCATCAACCTAAAATTTGACAAAAATAAAACACACTAAATTAGCCCAATATAGAAATATAGGATATATGACATAACTAGAAGATAATGAATTTTATAGAAATACATGATATGTTTTTAGAACTTACATTAGTATCCTCGCCATGCTTATCATGGACAACATGCTCATCATGGACTTCATGCTCATCATGGACATCATGCTCATCATGGTCAGCCATCTGAAAATGTCATTAAAAAGGCAAACATTTAGCATTTCTATTAACTAGAAAAAGGCAAACATTTAGCATTTGTATTAACTAGAAAAGGCAAACATTTAGCATTTGTATTAACTAGAAAAAGCCAAACATTTAGCATTTGTATAAACATACATGTCTCTAAAGTTGTGATCTTTTATCAATTAACAATCCTTCATTGTGATCTCCGCGCACATATAAGTCATCATTAGCTTCAATATTTTGTGGAGTTGGCAACCCAACTGAGAATGGACTGGAGTCATCATACTTATCATAGTACTCTTCTTCATCTATAGGATCTTCAATGAACTGTCTTTTACCATGAAGAACAACCGACCATTTATCATTTGCAGGATCATCGATATAGAATATTTGTTTCGCCTGTGATGCCAATATGAATGGTTCACCCTTCTCGCCAATCTTTTCAAAGTTCACCAAAGTGAAACCCAATTCATCCACTATAACTCCTTTGGTGTTATCAACCCAATTATATTTAAAGAGCGGAATTTTGAAATCTATGTAGTCAAACTCCCAAATGTCCTCAATGACACCGTAATATGACATTTTAGCTTCACGTGGACTCTTATCCTTTGCACTTGCAAAGTACATAGTCGACGCTTGAAGAGTGACCCCACTATTTTGGACGACACTCTTATCATCTTGGCGCTTTGTGTAATATGTGAATCCATTAATGTCAAACCCTTCATAAGACATAACATTCGGTTTTGGTTTAAACGCGAGGCATTTGATAGTTTCTGTAATATCATTTGGTGTTTGAGATAGTTGATGTAAGACTTTATCTTCAAACCACTTAGTAAAAGTCTTATTATGTTCTCTAGCAAGCCACATTGAACTTGCTCGAGGATGTTGTCTCTTTATGAAATTGGTATGTTCCTCGATATAAACACTCACTTCGTCCATATTGTGTAAAATATACAAGTGAGCTTGTTCCAACTACTCACGGCTGATTACTTTCACCCGTGATCCCAAAATTCCTTTGCCCTCCTCAATATTCTTGTCATTATCAGGAGTGTCATTACCACTGAAAAAGTCATTGCAAAAATCCATAACCTCTCTCGCCACATAACCTTCAATAATACTCCCTTCAGGCCGATAACGGTTTCGAACATCACCTTTAAAAACGCTCATGTATCGTTCAAAGGGATACATCCAATGCAAGAAAACTGGTCCCAACATTTTCACTTCCCTAGTCAAGTGGACAACAAGATGTACCATGATATCAAAGAACGAAGGAGGGAAATACATCTCAAGCTGACATAGGGTAACAACCACTTCTCTTTGCAAATTATCGAGAGTATCAGGGTCAATAACTTTGCTGCATAGACTGTTGAAAAAGAAACAAAGTCTGGTAATTGCAAACCTTACATGCTTCGGCAATATAGATCGAATTGCCACAGGCAATATTTGTTGCATTAGAGTGTGACAATCATGAGATTTAAGACCTATCAACTTCAGATCTTTCATTGATACCAATCTACGGATGTTGGATGAGTAACCATGTGGCACCTTAACATTTACCAAGCATTCACAAAAAGTTTTCTTCTCCTTTCTAGACAACGTGTAACAAGCGGGAGGTAAGTATGTTCTTTTATTACCCATTTCATGTAATTCTGTTAATTCTGACCTTATTCCCATTTCACGTAGGTCCAGTCTGGATTTTATCCCATCTTTAATCTTACCTGGTATATTTAATAGAGTACCAATGATGCTATCACAGACATTTTTCTCAATGTGCATTACATCGATACAATGCCTGACTGTCAAAGAACTCCAATAAGGAAGATCCCAAAATATTGACTTCTTCTTGAATGAAGAATTGTCACTCCGTGTGGCCATACTACATTGTGATTTCTTACCAAATTCATTGACAATGTCTTTTACTCTTTCATAAACAACATCCCCTGGTATAGGTTTAGGTGCACTCCGTTCATCATTCCATCCATTGAATGCTTTGCGCTTCCTACGATACGGATGGAATTTTGAAAGAAACCTTCGATGACCAAGATATACAGTCTTGCCGCCATGTTTTAGTCTTATTGAATCAGTGTTTTCTTCACATATAGGACACGCTTTAGCTCCTTTGACACTATATCCAGACAAATTCCCATATGCTGGAAAGTCATTAATAGTGCAAAACAACATAGCGTGCAAACAAAATGTCTCTCTTGCTGAAGCATCATAGGTCATCACACCTTCAGCCCAAAGTTTCTTTAAGTCATCAATCAAAGGTTCAAGATAAACATCGATATCATTTCCGGGTTGTTTAGGGCCCGATATCAACAATGACAACATAACGTACTTATTTTTCATACACATCCAGGGAGGAAGATTGTATATAACAAGCATGACTGGCCAAGTTCTATGTTGGCTGCTCAATGTCCCGTACGGATTCATCCCATCTATACAAAGCCCAAGTCTTAGATTCCTATCTTCTTCACCAAATTTAGGGTACAATAGATCAATCTTCTTCCACTGTGGGGAATCAGACGCATGTCGTAGGATCCCATCATTATTTTTCTTAACATCTGCATGCCACCTCAAATTCTTCGCATCTTTCGGATTTGCAAACAAGCGTTGAAACCGTGATATTATAGGTAGATACCACAACACCTTGGCAGGAGAACCAGTTTTGGACTCCCCCGAAGTCGTCAATTTATACCGTGACACACCACATTTTGGACAATCTTTCAAATCTACATAGTCCTTTTGAAATAATACACAATCATTCGGGCATGCGTGTATCTTCTTGGCCTCCATTCCCATTGGGCACAACATTTTCTTTACCTGGTATGTTGAGATTGGAAGCTCGTTTCCTTCAGGAAGAATTTCTTTCAACAAAGTCAACAATGAAGTGAAGCTTTTGTCGCTCCATCTATTGTTAGCTTTCAACTTATACAATCTCAACACAACGCTAAGCTTCGTAAACTTAGCACAGCCTGTGTATAACGGTATCTCAGCATCATGCACAATGTTTGTAAAGATAGGAGGTGGATCGGTGTGCTCTACCCTACAACTATCCAGCATCGCATCAACGATGTCTGCTGGAACTGGTTCGTTCACATTTACGTCATCGGAGGCTATTTCTTCTTCCACCCAAGCACTGCTATCGACATCTACTGGTTTCGATTTTGAAATCTCTCCATGCCAGTGCCATTCTGTATAGCCTTGTACAATCCCGTTGCACATGACATGACTTTTGATTTCCTCACCAGTGTTGACTTTCAAGTTGTTACCGCAATGCCTACATGGACAGTAGAACCTATCTGTAGGTTTTTTCCTATGTTCCTCGGCAAATCTAATAAACTGATCAAGACCAGATATAAACTCTGGGGTGCAACGATACGAATGGACATCCATGATCTATCCATTCTATGATCAGAGAAAACAAGTATATATTAGGAAAACAAGTGATTGTTCATTCTAATTTATACCAATGTACAAGTAATATAAAAAACAATGATTGTTCACATTCTAGGCCAACAAACACATTTGATGTCATTCTTATATATAATAAATGTGTACCACCTATCCCATCCTTGAACACCTAATCTCACTAGTAAGTGTATAATGTGTATTGGGTTTTCAAGAAAATTTCGGCAGCATTTCCCCTCTGTTCTCTAAGTACATATGTACTTAGAGAACAAACGGGGAAATGCTACCAAAATTTTCTCAAAAACTCAATACACATTATACACTTACATCCTAAGTGAGATTAGGTGTTCAAGAACAGTCCCAAACCGGGGACTATCCAAGATTTACTCCTAATGAGTCAATCTTGGACGGGTTTCTAGGCCAACAAACACAATAATAGATATCTACAATGAAGCCGGACTCCATACAAACAGTATATAATTTAGTGATTGTTCATTCTAATTTATACCAATGTACACGTAATATAAAAAACAATGATTGTTCACATTCTAGGCCTACAAACACATTTGATGTCATTCTTATATATAATAAATGTGTACCACCTATCCCATCCTTGAACACCTAATCTCACTAGTAAGTGTATAATGTGTATTGGGTTTTCAAGAAAATTTCGGCAGTATTTCCCCGCTGTTCTCTAAGTACATATGTACTTAGAGAACAAACGGGAAAATGCTACCAAAATTTTCTCGAAAACTCAATACACATTATACACTTACATCCTAAGTGAGATTAGGTGTTCAAGAACAGTCCCAAACCGGGGACTATCCAAGATTTACTCCTAATGAGTCAATCTTGGACGGGTTTCTAGGCCAACAAACACAATAATAGATATCTACAATGAAGCCGGACTCCATACAAACAATACATAATTTAGTGATTGTTCATTCTAATTTATACCGATGTACAAGTAATATAAAAAACAATGATTGTTCACATTCTAGGCCAACAAACACATGTGATGTCATTCTTATATATAATAAATGTGTACCACCTATAACAAACACATTGTCCAACATTAGGTTCAACACTTGAAACATACATTCGTTTTCAACATAAAAAAATTGTATCATTAGGGTCCAACATGTGGATTATATGGGACATACACATCAAGGTGGTCATAAGGGAGGATATTTCCTTATTTATGAGTAAGCAATATAAGATTAAGATCCATATAAAAATTAGGGCAGAAGGAAGAAATAAATCTTCTTTAGGATACAATAGACCCTTATGGATGTATTTAGGGTCATAGGTACCATCATAGAACAAAAGGGGTACACTCTAGGATTTAAGATCACACTACATCATGAATTTTATACAAAATTACATGTATGTGTATATAAAAAATATATTTATAAAGAACTTCTATACATATCTAATCAACAAATCAGTAATTAACTAAGTATTCATCAATACTTACTATTAATCAGTATCTCTAATCATTAAAATCGGCAAGCAGATCAGTTATTGTAAATAACAAACTATGAATTGTTGAATTAAATTAATCACTAAATAAATACTAACCAGTAGTATCAATCATTAATCACTGAAAGCAGCAAGGAAATCAGTAAAACTAACCTCAGTAGAAACAGGACGCCGGGCGTCAGCAGGAAGAAAGGAAGGAGCTAGGGCAGGCAGGTGGGCAAGCAGGAGGGCACCAGGCGTGGCGGCGGCGCCGGTTCTCAGGCGTGGCGGCGGCGCAGCGGATGGAGCAGCAGGGCGGGCAGCAGGTGGCTGGAGCAGCAGGGCGGCGGCGCAGGCAGTTAGAGCAGCAGGCGGCGGCGGCGGAGAAGAAACGCGCCGGAGAAGAAGGGCGCCGGAGAAGGGACGCCGGAGATGGAGCGCCGGAGAGAAGCGCCGGAGAGAACTAGCAGCAGCAGCACAAAATCACCGGAGAAATCGCCGCAACAGGGAAATAGGGTAGCAATGAAACAGAAGAAAGGGGAAGAGTCGGGCGATCGCGGGTTATAAGTTCTCAAATAGCGTCGGTTGTTTACAACAACCGACGCCTAAACATCTTTAGCGTCGGTTGTTAGAAAAAACCGACGTCCAATTGGACGATATTTTCATGAAATTATTTGGCGGGAACCACTTTCAGCGTCGGTTATACAAGGATAACCGACGCTGACAGTGACACTTTTCGCGCAAATTTTCATCGCACATAGGCGTCGGTTGCTACGTATATAACCGACGCTGAAAATGACACTATTTTTTTGATCAAAATATGGATTTCGCGGGCGACTTTACGCGTCGGTTTGTTATAAACAACTGACGCTTAATACAAAGCGGTACCCGTGTCTGGCTGGTCTTCGAATATAGACGTCGGGTTGCTTAAACAACCGACGCCTTAAATGTTAGGCGTCGGTTTTCCTTAATAACCGACGCCCAGAAAAGTGACACTGAATGCTATTTCTGTAGTAGTGTTCTCATCACTTCAGACTCTCCTGAATTAGCCATCTTATCTTGTATTAAGGTATTTCCTTCTTAATACATTCCATCACTAATCACTCACTTATAGCATATAATGCATAGGCCACACATTAGAATTGTCCAACTATCTTTAATGATATGGACTTATCTAATGATAAAGAAATTGTTTACAATAAGGTTGCTTATAATCAACCACATGAAATGTTTCACCTTTATAAGGCCATTCCTTCTATCTCATCATTAGGGTTTCTTTATACCCTTACTTAAGATTAGAATTATGATTCATTGTCATATTGTCCAAGATTAGGGCTTTATGTATTATGACTCCTCATTAGGCTCTCACATGCCTTCACCCTTATTAGGGACTCTCATCACAACATAACATTAGTACATCATGTGGTGTTAATACTTAGTCAGGGTTTCTCATGGAATCACCCTCAACTAGGGTTTCACATGGAATCACCCTCAACTAGGGTTTCACATGGAATCACCCTCAACTAGGGTTTCTCATGGAATCACCCTCAACTAGGGTTTCTCATGGAATCACCCTCAACTAGGGTTTCACATGGAATCACCCTCAACTAGGGTTTAACATGGAATCACCCTCAACTAGGGTTTCACATGGAATCACCCTCAACTAGGGTTTCTCATGGAATCACCCTCAACTAGGGTTTCTCAATATTGATTCCTTTAATCATTGAATTTATGGAACCAATCATCAAATTGGACCTATCCTCATACTTCAATTGAGTTAAATAGGTCAAACTTCAAATTATTTGACTCTCAATTGACCCTCAATTGACCCTCAATTAGGGTTTGAATCAATTGAATTAGGGTTTGGAATCGATGATCCTTCAACACTAATCAATGCAAGATTAGTCACTTTGAAACCATTGAACCATCATAAAAAATGAACATGACCTGACCCCAAATGGTCTTGAGGTCGTTGGGATGACCACCAAACGGTCTTGAGACCATTTTCCCATCACATCATCAAAATCCAAGTCAACCAATTAGGGTTTGGATCATTGGATTGATCACCAAATCAGCAATTGATTACACTTTAACTCAGTATCATTGGATCATCAATTGCTTAACCATACTCACCCCTAGACCTCCAAACGGTCTTGGGTGACCTCCAAACGGTCTTGAGACCGTTTGGATGAGCTCCAAATGGTCTTGAGACCGTTTGGCTCATCCAACCCTTGGATTCTAGTGAAAAATCATTAGGGTTTGAGCTATTGGGTTGATCATCAAATCAGCACTTAATTGCAAAATGATTTGGTGCCTTTAAACCATCAATTAGTCAACCATGCTTAACCCTAGACCTCCAAACGGTCTTGGGTGATCCCCAAATGGTTTTGAAACCGTTTGGGCTAATCAACCCAAAATCTCAAATCAACTCATTGGAATTTCAGCACTAATTTCAATTAGGGTTTTCCCAATTGATTAGCCTTCATCTCATGATTCCTTGGGAATTAATCCATCAAATTTGGTGAGTCATTAACCAACATAATTAGGAACAGTAATATCAAACGGTAAACCCTTGGTAAACTCATTCAAATGGTTTTGAAACTATTTTCCCAAAAAGTTAAATTAATCAAGCTGAAAAATCAGCACTTAATCCAATTAGGTTTGCCTAATTGATTAGCCTTCAACTCATGATTACTTGGGAGTCAACCCATCAAATTTGGTGAGTCATTAACCAACATAATTAGGAACAGTAATATCAAACGGTCAACCCTTGGTCAACTCACTCAAATGGTTTTAAAACCGTTTTCCCAAAGAGTTAAATTAATCAAGCTGAAAAATCAGCACTTAATCCAATTAGGTTTGCCTAATTGATTAGACTTCAACTCACGATTCCTTGGGAGTTAACCCATAAAATTTGGTGAGACATTAACCAACATAATTAGGAACAGTAATATCAAACGGTCAACACTTGGTCAACTCACTCAAACGGTTTTGAAACCGTTTGCTCCCAAACGGTTTGGTGAAACCGCATGAGCAATTAACTCAAAACCATATGAACCATGATTTCTTTGGAAAAAGTATCCAAGATGATGTAATCATCATCTACCTTCGTCCCTGAAGTTCTAACAACTTCTGATTTCATGAATTAACCATTTTCAACCAGTAATTAAACAAGATAATGAAGGAATCATTGAAATTGCAAGATTAATGGTTGAATAACAATGAAAAAGGGTTCAAGTTATAAAACCCGCCTCCAATTGAGCTTCCAAGTTCCAAGCTCACGTCAATAATGGTGTATGCAACTCCTTTCACCATTCCAAGGCTCGTCCTCATGGTTTGAGTGAAAAGGAATGGTTAGAATTGAAGAGGAGATCGAAATAGGAAGAAATCCATAATTTATTTTCGATTTCCACCATGGAATCATGAAGAATGAGGATCAAAGGCTTACCAACAGGTTGGGGACGTGCTCCCTGCTGTCCTTAGGCTTATTGATCGGTTTTGCAAGCAATGGGAAGAAAGGAAATCCGAAAAAGTCCTTAGGTGGGTTGGAAAAAGGCTCTTTTATATGGAAATTGATGAAAGAATAAATGTTTAATTAAAATTCAATTTGTTCCAAAAATGGTACCACCTCTTCCTCCTTGGTTTGCTTGCATGCAAAGGAAACTCAAATCCACCGAACTCCCTTCCATTATCCATGGATTAAGGGAAAAGAAAATAAGCACCTTAATCCATTATAATACTAATATATATTTTTGAGTGGGAATTCTTTTCCTTATAATAAGGTGAGTGGAGTTTCACCTCCTCAAGATAATTTCGGCCCTTGAAAACCTCAAGGACGTTCACAAACACCTCTGAATTCCACCAAATTAATTTTGGTTGAAGGCCCTTGAATTATTTTATTTATTTTTGCATTAATATTTCCATTATGCTTAAATCTTGATTATTTTAATATCAAGATTCTCTCTCCTCCAACTTAATTCAAATGAGGCGCCCCTCTCATTTTCTTTGCTATACATGATGCCAAGAAACATTAGGGACCTTATTGAAGTGGTAAATTACATATTGCACCATAGGTTTTGGGTAAATTTCATATTACTCCAAAACTAGGTTTTCATGCACATACATTGCTTTATCAGCTCTTTCTTGGTATTCAGGCTTCCATAAGCCATACCTCAGCATCATTTTCACTCTCATGATTCTTCAACACATGAGGAACATATTATCATGCACAATTTGCACTTAAACCCCTCAACTTGGGTAATTTGCACTTTAGTCCAAAACAAGCAAACATTGCTTCAACATTGTCCAAACATGACCAAAATTGAAACATAAGTTCCTCATGATCCCTAATTACTTTTCACAAGATGAGATTAAACATTTAATCATATTTCTTAATCAAAACACCTAGGGTTAAAGTATAACCCAGGTCAGGGATGTTACAGCTCGTGTAGGTTGCCTCTCTCTTTAGAGAAGAAACCCATTAGGGTTTAGGGAAAAAATAACACCATGCAAATATGTGCTCATATGCCCTAAATAGCGTCTGTTCGTGATCTCGAGAATCAAACTATACTCCCTCAGTTTTGCAAAATTTTTCCTTGATCTTGTGTTTCACAACTGTAAGCACCATCATTGTGTATCCTATGCATTGCTTCTCGTTAGAATCAACTATCCCGAGAAGTTGTACCAGTGGAATTATGGCCCTCAAGTACGAATGAATTGTCTCATAGAACTTGTGAGACAACGCGATGCGTACAATCTTGTCATATGCTCTAGACCTTGACCAACTGCTTTTCCTCCATAATTCAGAAACAAAAAGTTGGTAAATGGGATTCCTCAAATCATACAGACTTTGAAGTGTCAGAAATGCGGTGGAATCTTGTAATGGAACATCTTGAAAGCTCTTTCCCATTAGATATTTGTAAGAAATGGTAGTACACCTATGTATGAGAATAGATAAATGATGCCAACTTTTGTGCCTTTTTAATCACACTGACATAATATAACAAACTTGCAATGTCATCGAGCATTAGGTCAATGCAATGTGCAACAGATGGAGTCCTTAACAAATGCGACCATATTGTTGAAGAAGTTTGGCAACAATACAATATTTGAAACATTGTCAATCACCACCTGTGTCACATATTTCAAACCCATCTTCTCAATAGCCTCAGATAAAAGCCCAAAGAGAAAGTCAAATGTGTGCTTATGCCCTAATATATCAACTAAGTAGAGAAATAAAGTCCCATGAGGTGAGTGGATAAGGAAGTTGATGAAACTTATTCCTCTCCTATCAGACCAAGTATCAGACATCACTCTGCCACCGTACTTCTTCCATGTAAAAATGTGATCCCACTGCAGCTCACCTATATGCAGATACTCCTCATCTACCAATGTGGTCCTCAACATGCGGTATTTGAGTGGCACACACCCTCTACGTGTTGAACATTTGTCTCCACCATTAATTCATATTGTGTGTTGCTTGTGACATTAAACGGTGGCCAAATTGATAAAACCACCTAACTAACTCCCTATCAGCTCTGGCGACAACCTCTTTCTTGAATGCACTATCGATGTCCTAGGCGCTCGTCAAACCTTTCTAAGTGCTACCACTTTGAGTTGTAGTAGAGATAGGTGTGCATCCATGAATCCTCTTCTAGTTACCCCCTTCTTTTTAAGTCAACCCTCCTGTTAGTCAACTAACATTCTTCACATTCGAAGCTTAGCCTTCAATCTTTGTATCTTAATGTCATGATCATTAGCTGAACTAGGGAACATATGTATGTTTCCATTGAGAACACGTGACTTCCTCTTGTTCTTTCACATGTGCTCCAAAATCTCCTGCTAATATGTGATGTGGTATTGTTGCATTGTTACCACATTTGACCCTTTGTCGGTAAGGTGATCCTTCAACTTCTTGATCCATGCATTACTTGTGTGGCCACACAAATAACACTGAACTCCGTTCTTGTCATACATATTAGGTCAGAAACCAAATTTCCACCCAAGAGTAGTAGACCCACCCTTTCTCTTAGGGACATTAACCAAAATTGAAAAAGGATTATTTCCAATCCCACTATCACCATATGGGACAAGAATAGTTGAAGCATTATTACTGGAAGACTCCATCCTATACATAAAACATTTAAGTACAATTAGAAAACTTACAATTTCGTGTTTGGATTTCAATAAATTAGTCACTTAATTATAATATAGTAAAGTGTTGTAATTTTAACTAAGAGAAGTACTTGCACTTGTATTTCAAATAATGTAAAATATAATTGATAATAACTTAGTAATTGCATTGTTTAAAGTTTTTGAATCACTTGTATTCAAGTTATTGTAAGTACATGGACTTGTATGTACTATCTAGAAGTATGTAATGTAACAACTTTTATAAACTGTTTGTACTGTATTCAAAAGAATGAACATCTACTTGCATTGTTTACTTTAAATTTTTGTTTAACAATTATTTTTTACTATTTCTTAATAACTGTTGTTTGTGTATAAGCTGGACAAGAATCATGAAGATTTATGCAATGTGAAGAATATTGCAAGGAGAGAATAGAGATTACCCAATTTCTTGATTTTGAAAGAAAATAAGGCCAGAAATAACACTATATATGACTGCTGCAAAGTGCAAAATGAAAAAAATAGAATATAGATGAGGGGAAGATGATTAAGAGAAAAAATGGAGGGGGTGGGATAAGAGGAGGGCGAAGGAGAGGAGAAGGCGAGGTTAGAGGAGTAGGGACAATACCCAAGTGCTTGCTTTTGAAAGAAAATATAAGAGGTAGTAACAATGTCTATTACCGCTGCTGCAAACTGAATAAATTAAATAAAAACAAAGCCTATATGAAGAGAAGACAATTAATAGGAACAATGGATGGGGAGGGAGAAGAGGATGGGGAAGGAGAGGTAGGGAATTGACCTGTATGACTATGGTCCTTGGCTCCTTGCTCACCAGAGCCCAAGAACAGAGTTGACATCACAACTACTGTAGCACTGCTATAAAAATAATGGGAATGCCTATGTCCAGAGATAAGAAGAATAAAGGAGGAGGAAAGGGGATGAAGAGGAAGGGGAGGGAGAAGTGTACAATGGACATAATTATGTGACTACATCCTATAGCCCAGTTGTTCCTTGCGCCAAAAAATAGGTTGATGAAAGGCAGACGTGTTGTTGCAAAACAAGAAGGAAAAGAAGCCATATAGTAAGAGAAGAGAAGGAGAGGGGAGGAGGAGGGGGAGGTAGAGGAACATGGAATACCTTTGTCCTATGTTCCTTATGCCAAAGAAGTAGGTCGACGAGTAGACGATGCATCACATCACCGCTGAACAAAGTGCATACATCGCTCTAAAGAGAGCTTGTTGATTAGATGGTGGGTTACAATTGTTAGGATTAGGACATTACTGTATAGAAGTTTTAGGTCTATTACGATTCATGTAAACATAGGAATTTATTAATGTTATGTTAATTAAGAATCATATCTAAAAGATGATTGTAGCCATTATTAGTTTTAATAAAATCTAACTTTTTAATAGGCTTTGATTGGGCCCAATACCTGGGCATCCGCCTAGCCCGTCTAGCCACCTTAATTTGTTTTTAATTTGTAAGTGCCTATATTCAAAGGGTCCATGAGCCAAGTATTATGATAGGAATGGGTGCGTCGATTGTTAACATGGCGATTTGGGAGAGAGTGTGAAGCTCGTACTGGAGTTTAACACATGTACATAGCTTGTATCCTAAACACATTAATAACCGCTATAAATTTCAAGTAGAGCAATGGAAGTGAAGATTTCACATCCACATGATCTCGTATTTGGCAACTTGACCATTATTCTGTTTAGGGCTGTCAATGGGGAGGGTATGGGGAGGGTAAGGTCTTACCCTTACCCTTACCCTTACCCACCAAGTCTGGCGGGTAAGGGTATGGGTAATTCCCCACTCCACCAATATCCTTACCCTCCTCTTACCCACAGGGTAAATGGGGAGGGTAAGGGTTAAGTGGGGAATTTATATGTCGTCTTCAAATTTGTGGTAATATTAACAATAATGGTCTAGCTAGTACTTTCATTTATTTGCGTAAAATATCAAGATGTTCCATAATGGATTTTAAATATCCAAAATATTTCTAAGTAATATTCTACAATTGTTGTATTGAATGCATGTACAAATGGTAGTACCCTAACATTGGTGTGTGAAAAATAAATTATTCCTAGTAGATTAAGACTTCTACGTTAAAATGATATTAAAGGACAATATGTCATAGAGAGTTATTCTTAGAAACATGCATATCTTATACCCTCTAAAATGTTGTAGCATCCAAAAAAATAAAGCACAGATAAAATAGATAACACTACCTCACATATGTATTAAATGATACATTAAAGATTAAATCTTGTTATTATATACATGTTTGCCTTACACCACAAATAATTTAATGGAACATAGACTACATATATACATGTGTCTTGCACCTCCAAAACTGTGTTGCATACACAACCAAGTTAACTATATAAGAAGTAGAAAAGAATATCATGTATTATTTAAAATGATGACCCAATAAAATTAAACATTACATAGATTCAAACAACATATGACCATACATTCAATATATTATACATAAATATTGGTGGGTAGCGGGTTAGAGGGTATGGGTAATGGCTTACCCTTACCCTTACCCACTAAGGTAGCGGGTTAGAGGGTAGCAGGTAGGCGGGTAAAGGGTAAGAAAATCCTTTACCCTTACCCTTCCCCTACAGGGTATGGGTAAAGGGTAAACGAGTTTACCCTTACCCATTGACATCCCTAATTCTGTTGGTTGGTTAAGGTATCGTTCCATCCAGAACATATGCTACGAGTTTCATGTTTAAAAGTCTTGGTTTGTCTTTTCCCTGATGACAATGTGAAATCTGTCTCATTAAACAAACTAACTACTATCCTTTTTGAGTGTGCAGACATTGCCATATTCAAACTCAAGGATCCAACCTCATATTCTAAAAATATGGTTGGGCCCATGACACCAAAATCAAAATGCTAGCTCCTTCCTAATTCTAAGAGCTTAAAGAGACATTACATATGCAAAGATTATCTCCTATCTCCATTTTACACGTTGAACCTTTGTACTTGTGCGTACGCTTCTTTGGGGTTATACCCAAATCACCAAAACAATCACCTAACTCCTCTCCCAGAACACCCTAACACTTTCTGGATTTTGGCTTAAGTTCTCTATGATACAAACATACAATTTTGTCACCCATTTAGGGTTTCCACTAAAAGTCTAGAATTTGTAGCAACCACATTTCATAGGGTGTTGGAGTAGGCAATTCATGATGAAAAATGTACTACTGCGTAGATAAAGAATCCATTAATGACAATGTTCCTGCTTGGAAGTTTTGTTGTTCTCCATTACTTCCCCAAGTTTAGAATGTATGTGTTTTTGTAGGTTGTCTTTGATAATGATGCGTAGAAATGTTCAAAGAATTTTTTTATCCTATCCCTCATCCAACACCTGTTACACTTCCAGGGTGCTTTAGAGTTCATATATCTATTATGGGATCATCTTACGACCCTCAGGTTGGAAGTTCCCAGATTGACACTGTTGATATTATTCTTTTTGTATAGTAAGAAAGGAGCAATATAAGAATCATGTAATGAGTGAATAATATTGTGACTATATTAGAAACATAAAATTGTAAAACTTATATCATTGTTTGGCAACCTCTTTTTTGGGTTTAGAGAATTCACCCGATGTATGAATTGTGGGGGCATTAATCCACTATCCCTAGTGGGGCTACATGATGATGTAGTAGTTGTAATATCAGACTCTCTAGACTCTATACTTCTCTTGAGTTCGGCATGGGCATATTTTCCCTGCTATCTAGCATAGCCTTAGGTGGACATGCAAATTTTTGACATGCCTTTCCTCCTAAGTTTTACACAAATCCTTAGACAATTATACTCCATATATTCAAATCATTTCTACCTAATATTTCCATAAGAATTTACCTAAAATTATGTATCTTGGCAATGTTTCCGAATACTTTCCTACACATATCCTTCAGAGAAGGGCTATACATGGCAAATGTTCATCTTGAATTTTGCAAATTCAGCATTGGCAATGTATTATTTGGTGAGTCTTGGCTTCCATTCTTGCCATGTTCCCCATGTTTTGTTGAGTACAATCATATTTTAGCTATAACAAATATTATCTACAAATAGAAAGAAACACTAAGTTCCCGTTCCAAGAAAACCAATTAATGTAGTTCAAGTTATGTATATATTTAAACTAGCATCAAGTCAAAGAATCTCCTTATTGTCTTTGGGTACCTGATGGCAAGTGTGAATGTCATTGGCACCCCGACACGAAAAAAAATACTAAAAAAGTATTGGAATTTTCCCCTATTGGTCCCATTTGACAAATTCAAGTAAAGCATTTACCATATTATATTTGCAAATAAGGCTATTGATTCTTTGAAAAATATTAACTCCAAAAATAACAATCGTGAAAAAGATAATGCTTAAATATGTTAACCATTTATATATGGTCCATTATCACATACAATTACTTGTTTTGTTTTTCCTTTGACGTTAACTTCTACTAAGCCAACGAGGAAATAAATCTATTTCCCATTTTTCATTGTTGTGATCATCTTCATTGACCGTCTCTAATATAATTTCTTTTCTCATGAAGAACAACAAAACCTATTCTTTTTTGTAGGATTATCAATGTATAAAACCTAACGAGCTTGTGATACAAGATAACCGACTCCATTTTTCTTATCAAGCTTTTTGAAATTCACAATAGTGATTTCTAACTCATCAACACCCTTTATTGTTATCAACCTAACTACATTACACACATGAGCTATAAAGTCAGTACATTCAAGTTGCATAATGTCTTTGATGGCTCTATAGGATGACATTCTCACTTTCTGTGGCTGGCTATCCTTCACACTAGCAATGTACAATGTCGATGCTTGTATATTAAATCCATTGTTTTGCACAAAAATCTTCTCATCCTGTCACCTAAAGTAAAATGAATATCTATTTATGTCTCACACACTAAAATATTACCCATTTTGGGATTGTAACAAAGAAATTCAAACTATCAAGCACAACATAACATGTGTGCAAGAGCTGATAGATCATTTTTCTATAAGTTTCTTGATGAAAGTGGCAATCTTCTCTAGCTAGACACACCTTGATCTTCTAGGAATACAATTTCTTAACTAGAAATTTGAGCTCTGATATATATGAACTCACTTCATCCATATTGGTAAAATTACAAGTGTGATTGATAAAGAGGAGAAAGTGTACCTATTCCAAATATTCATGAGAGATTTAGATGACCAAAAATTTAGGAGCATCCTTCCCATTAAAGCTATTTGTGTCAAGATATTTTGGTAGATCCGATTCCAGAAAAAAATTCATTACCTCCCAAGAAATGTATCATTCCCTAATGCTACTATAAAACACTCATATTTCTCTAGAAGGGGTACATCTAGTGCAAATACATGGGACCTAACATCTTCACCTCTCTGGTCAAGTGTGTAACTAGGTAAATCATCTTATAAAAAAAATGATGGAAAGACCATATGAAATTGACATAGAGTGACAATCACTTCAAGTTGTTTATTATTTAATTTATTAATGTGGATCACCTTGATATATAGTGTGTAGAAGAATGAACTGATCGTAGTGATGGAAAACCTCACATCCTTTGGGAGTAAAACTTGAATTTCCATGGGCAATAATTATTGCATCAATGTTCGGCTTGAAAATTCTCCCTTTATTGGAAAGTCATTATTTATGTAGAACAATAGAGAACATGCCTTAAAAGATTCTAGACAAGATACATCTATGTACCAATTACATATTTCCACAACTCCAGAAGGTCTTCAATTAAGGGTTCAACATAAACATCAATGTCATTACCCAGTTGCTTTGGCCTTGAAGTTAGTATTAAGAACATGACATACTTGTATCATACATACTTAGAAATGCAAATTGAATAGGAATAGCAAACATGAAAAGTGATGCGTTGGATACTTAAAGTACCATATGGGTTCAACCCTTGAGTAGGAAGCTGAGGTCTAAGATTTCTTGCCTCTACATGACATGTAGGAAATAATAAATTAATTTCCTTCCATTGAGGCACATCCACATGCATTGTAGGAGATGATCATCCTTTAACTTACCTTGTGCATCACGTGATAGATTTTTTCGCATTAAAAACATTATCAAATAGGTGTTGAAACTAAGGTATGGTGGGTAGATACAACATCACCTTAGTGGGAGAACCTATTTTTTGTCAGGAGCTTTCTCTTCTTGCACCATGACAACCCACACATTGGACACTTCAAAAATATTCTATAAGCAATCCGAAACAACAAACACTCATTAAGTCAAACATGAATTTTACTATCCTCCATACCCATTGGAACCACTACCTTCTTCATTTTTAAAGTCAAATTTGGAAGCTCATTACAGTATGGAAGCATTTCCTTCAACATTTCAATAGAGATGTGAAACTCCACTTATTGCTCACAGTCTTAGAAGTGCCCTCAATCTCATAAAATTAATGCAATACTCCTAGAAGGATATCGACATCACATACCATTATACTCAATGTAGAGGTTACTTCATTAAGTTATCATCAATATGACCTATAATATTTTCAATCATATTAAAAGTGTTTCACCCATGTCATTTTTTCTTGCTTCAAACTTGAGTGTAAGTAATATTCAACTAATTTCTCCTTGTGGTTCTCCTTTTGAAAATACCATTACGAATAGTTACTTATACTCTCATCACACGTGATATGACTTTTAAGTTCATTGTTACCTCAATTTCTACATTAAAAGTACATCCTATCTCCATGTGTCTTCTTATGCTCATCTACAAGCTTGATAAAATCATCAATTGTATTTGAACTCTAGTGTATTATGGTTCTTGATGTACATCTAACTTTGATCAATTTTTGAAAATTAGTTATACTTTTATCATGTAGCTATATTAGGGGTGTAACCACTAGCTATCCTAAAAAATAGTGCAATATATATCATTTAAGGATTACATATCATTTTTGAATATGCATTACCCAACCCATTCTTGACATTGGTCTTAGAAGTGGCTTATCTTGTGGTTCTTAGAAAATTTCAGTAGTTACCTATAATTTTTTTTAAGTAAACCAATGCATGTGACTGAATTCACTCACATATGTACTTAGAACTATCCAGATATTTCAAACCAAAGAAAATGCCATGCAATTACATCTTAAAGTCATACTAAATATTAAAAAATAATACCATCCTAAAGAATATTCAAGATTTACCCTAGTGCTTAAACCATAGAAGGGAATCTTTAGGTTTCTTAGAAATTAAATGAACCCCCAACCAAATTAAGTAGGCTACACAAGCATAATTGTGGTATCCTAGTGTCAAATTAGGGTTCTAAAACTACAAAACAAGATAAAATGTAGTACCCAACTTAGCTTTTAAACCTTCTAAATACCAAAAATGAAGGTGTTTAATTGAAGAGGTTCATTACTTGAAATGATTTATAAGATTGCACATGATGAGACAAACACATAAATAAGATCAGAAGTATTTATGTAAGAATATTAAAGATTTACTAATCTTGCAAAACATGCTACATTGCTTTCAAAGAATAAGGGACGAAACATGGAATGAGGAGAGGGATACAAACATGATACATGCTTATTAAAGTAGGGTATCTTATATATTCTTTTGCTATAGACACTGTTACTCATTGAAGCTAATGTACCTTCTTATCATATGGTGGTTGTGGAGATGCTGTGCATCCATTCTTGCAGAAGTGATATTATAACCCACTGCTCATCAAGGATATTGGACTCAGAGCTTCTAACATTGGTTCCTGGAAGTGACTTCTATGCTCATAGAAGTTGGTTTCACTACCCATGGCTTCTATAGTTGAGACATCATTGGTCATCCCTAGTCTGGGTTTAGGGTTCTACACGATGGAAGATAGGTAACAGACCCCAAGAAGGAAAAAGATAGGTCAACAAAGCTGGTACAAAATTGATATTTGGAAAGTAAAATAATATGAACCTATTCACACATGATTTTCATGAAAAATGTAAAGGAGTAAACAATGTAGGCAAGTATTAAAATTTAGAAATGGGTTTTCAAATTCAATAAGATTCAATATCCAAATTTTGAAACTACTAATTCAATTTCCATATAGATAGCACATGTTAATGTCTAGTTTTTGGGGAAGCTATATGTTCTCTCCATGGAGAACGACAACCCTCCAACTGCATTACTAGTATACTAAGGGACCTCATGTCATTCTCTCTTTGTAGAGTTGTGGAAGCATTATTCCACTAAAACAATGGGCACTAGCATGCCCTTTTTGACATTTAAATAATGTGCTACTATATTCAGGGTTTATTGTTTGTGGATTTCAAGGAGGAGGGCTAAAGTTTATAACAATTTTAAGACAACCAACCTATCTAATAATGCATGCAATCAATGAGGGAAATACATTTTCAAATACTAATAGAATTTCTTACCTTGAATAAAATCCATACATTCTAAATGTAGAGCTCCTAGAGTTTCAAGTAGGAGACCATGTATATCTCAAGGCTTCCCCTTGTAAGGGAGTGCTGAGGTTTGGTGAGAATGGTAAGTTGGATACTAGGTTTATGGGACCTTACCCTGTCTTAGCATGTGTTGGAAATGTGGCATACAAGTTGGAGTTACCACCAGAGTTGCACATGTTGCACAATGTCTTTCATGTTTCCATGTTGAGGAAGTGTCACCCAGATACAGATCAAACGATACAACTAGTGGAGGTTGAGTTGGAGGAGGATGTTTTATATGTTGAGGGTCCAATGTAGATCCTAGTAGGCATGTGCAGAAGTTGAGGAAGGACATAGCCTTAGTGAAGGTGTTGTGGCACCATCGGAGTGTGAAGGAATTCATGTGGGAGTTAGAGGATGAAATGCATAGCAAGTATCGATCTTTGTTTGCATAGGATTTTGGGGGAAAAATCCCCGTTAAGGGTTTATGGTTGTAAGAACCCTAAACTAGATTTATGGTTGAACATTTTTTCTTACCATAATTGGATGCCTAAAACCTTAGTCAAACCTTGATCCATGATTTCATATCATGCGACAGATCTAAGTTTCAAGTTTGGTTCTGTTTGGATATTGTTGGAGCAATTTTGCAATATATGTGCTTATAAGAGCTTTTATGTAATTTTCCCATATCTAGGTTTTTTTTCTTGTAATTTGTGACATGTATGTTGTTACTCATGAGTTTTCATATCATGTTTTATATAGTAGTACCTTTGAGTAACTTGTTGCACCTTTGTATTAGAGGTGACACCTAACCTAGGGTTGAGGACTAGGATCCCTCACCTAGATGCCCTAACTTGATGGTCTTTCCTTTGGATGTTGGGATACAATGATCCACCTTGAGGTGGTGGGATCTGATGGTGGTCTATTGTTTCTCAAGATTCAATGGTTTTCCTCCTGAGGCACCACTAGGTTGATGGTTCTCCAAGTGAGGTGCAACAATCGATAGAGTCCTAGGGTTTTACTTTTGTGGCCAAGTGATGGCATGATCCGATAGACCACCTAGTGTTGGAGGTCGATGGTTCTCCTAGGGTTGACATTTGATGGTCCACTTATATTTAATATTTGATGGTTGACCTAGTTTTGTATGGACATGATGTTTTGACCTTGGAGACATGACATGCATGTATTGACACCTCTACCTTCCCTTATCTCACCCCAAGCTTTATATACCTCTCTCCTTCCATGAAAACAAGCTCTTTACACACCCTACCCACATTATTGATGCTTGGAGGTCCATCCCTCTTTCTTTCTGGAGAAGAAGGAGCTCCATATAGAGAAGCTTGGATGAGCTTGCTTGCATGTGCACCTAGGGCTTGGATCTACCCTCTCATAAAGCTTTTGGAGATTCCTTTCTTTGTTTCTTGACCTAAGCAAGTAATATCTCCTTCCTTCCTTTGTTTTTCTTACTTCCATACCTTTTTCTCTCTTCCTTATTGGTTGGATCCATGGTATTCTTGGTGGAGCTTGTACATGAGGGTGAACAACACCTCCTTTCTTCTTCTTTGACCTAAGGTTTCCTTGCTTTTAGAGAAAAGAGCTAGCTTCACTAGTACATAACCGACCTTTAGTGTCGGTTATTTAAGGCCTTTAGTGTTGGTTTCTAAGTGAAACCTATGTGGGAGACGCTAAAAGCCCAACTGTTACGCGTCGGTTAAAAAACCAACGCCAAAACCCTTCGCGTGCCACTGAAAATGCGCCAGCAGGGGACTATAGGCATCGATTATTAGATAAGAAACCGATGCCATATACCTTTGCACCACATAAAGGGCACCATTTGGGGCACTATCAGCGTCGGTTTATTAGTAATAACCAATGCCATATCACCCACTGCCACGGTCGTGCTGGCCAGCACAGCCGTGTTGTCTGGCCCACTGCCACGGCCGTGCTGGCCAGCACGACCGTGGTGTCTGGTCTCATTAGGGAAATCGACGTTGGTTACTAGTAGGACAATCGACGCCAGAACCATCAACATCGGTTTATTAGCTAAGAAACCGACGCCATAAACCCCAATACGGCCGTGGTGTTAAGGAAATAGACGTCGGTTATGAGTAGGGAAACTGACACTGTAACTATGTGGCATCGGTTTTATACAAATAACCGATGCCTATTGTTTTTTTTCCTGTCAGTCTGCATACCTGTTGTGGCTAGTTGAACTGCAAGTTTTATGACATCCATTGATATCAGCCAACAACATGCCACAAACCTGCAAAATTAACAACAAAAATATTCACATATTTAGCAACCTGCAGTTCCATTTGATTTTCACACATTTAGAAACATTCATGTAGCTAGCAATCTGTAGTTCCATTCATTTTCACATTCACACATGTAGAAACATTCATATAGCAACCAACAGTTTCATTCATTTTCACTCAGATACATGTAGAAACATCTAGACATGTAGAAACATTCACAAATATATTATAATTTAGAAATTCATTTACAAAATATCATTCTTTAGTCATTATTCACTATCAACATCCTAATTATATGTTAAAACCCCCACTACTTGTATGGCTGTTGCCCATTCTTCTCTTACTTCATTTAATTCTCCCGTCGTATAGGGAGCATGTACATCTGGTAAGGCCTTTCCTGTAGTGTGGTCAGTTTTAAACACCTGTAAAGAGAATGATGTAGATATATAATTAATGAGCTATAAATAAGATTGATATATTTCATATTATCTAATGAGACTATATAATACCTCAGGAATAGTATCGATGTCCATTGCGACATATTTGGTAATCATGTGCATAAATCGCATCACATAGTATGCACATGCCCATCCGTTGTCTTGTGTAGCACACTATAAATTCAAACATACAAAATATTAAAAAATACAACTAATTAAGCACTGTTCACATAAATAATATATACATTGCAGTCGGGAACTTACTTCCACATTCTTCCAAGTTATTTGCTGGTTCTTTTTCTTGGGGATCTTTCCTCCTGCCTTTTTGAACTCATTTAAACCCCTACATGTTAATGTAACACAGTACATTGCATAATTAAATAATAATGTAATAACATATGTTAACGGATATGAAAATGAAATATTTCTCACCGGAATAATGCCATTTTCATTATGTGTCCATATTTTGAATTCAATTTACTCCCCTTAGGATCTAGATAATAGACAGTGAATGTCTCGGGGACAATAACTAGTAACTCCCAATGCATACCACTAGAGGTAAAAAAGTTAAAAATTAATAACTCAAAATCCACAATAAAAATGTAATTTTCTTAAGTCCAAATTATAATAAGCAAAGTAAACTTTCTCTACATTGAATGGAGCTATTATCACTGTCTTCTTATTTTGAGCAAAATTTGTAAAAGCCTCACAACAATATTGTTGAACTGACGGAGGGTCTTTATCTACTAGACTAATCAAAGATGGAATAAAAAATCCTACATGTTCGAATGCAAAATCTGCACATATCTTGTCTAAGTAGCTGCAAAATATGTATTAATTACGCATGCATTAATAAATAAGAAACCAGATCACCAGATCCTACACAAGGTATATGGATGTATAAAGAAGATCTCACCTTATCCATAACTCTATCACATATATATTTAGCCAATCATATCAAAACAACTTCAAAATATCTTGTATAAATAGGTTGCTTTCGTATGATTGACCTGCAACATCTGAATTTATAGAAACAGTTATAGGGCAATTTATATCATGTTCGCCTAACCATATTGCCATACCCCTACAGTTAGGACCTAACGAGACAGGTAGGTCCTGTGGAACCCAACTGGGTAATGTAGGAGGTGGAGGTGGAGGCCTAGATGCTGTGGGTGTCTTCTTTTTAACCTGTATATATATATATAATTTCAGATCAACTGACATCATATACACACACTAACAATTTAACGTAATGTAAATTTACCATACAGTTTCAGTAAAGAGGACATTCACTTTTAGCCACAATATCACTCCGCCTTCTGCCTCAGCAAGCGTTTCATAATCTGGGTGGGCATATGGCAATGGAAGATCCATCCACTTGGAGAATATATGTATCGGGCTCACACGAATCCAACCAGCTGGTAATGGAGACCCGTGAAACATTTCCCATGGTAGGGATGGGTAAGCCGACGCCTCTACAATGACATATTCTTTACTTTTTAGACGGCATGGCTTCAACCCCTACACATTTTTGTGTAAAGAATGTTATATACATATATACATATCATCTTTTTTTGAAATGACTACAATTTCATATATACATATCATCTTGAATTAAAAAACTAGTTACTATGTCATAAAAATACTTACATCGGATGTGCTAGGTGGTGGGTGTACATGATTACTCCCAACCTCTACAGTAGGAGTAGAGAGAGACGCCATAGGTACTGTCTGGTAAGTGGCAGTCTGAGATGCCTGCCACTTTTTCAGTGCTTCTTCTTATTTCCTATCAACTAGGTTATCTACCTATACATGGATAAAAGAAACGTTAGTTTCTAATTATTGAATTCTCTTTTACAGTAACATTATAAAGAAAGAATATGTTACCTCTTCTTGTAAAAGTCCCGCTTTTGGGACATGTTTGCGCTGGGATGGCCCAAAAAAAGCTTTGATGCCCACACCAGCGCCTGCAGCCCTAACACGTCCAGGATGCTCTGGGTTACCCAGAGTAACTGTCAATTCATCCCTTGTGCCCTCAGGGATGAACTTGCCTTGTTTCCTCAGCTCATGCAGCTCCCGCTAATCGCCAAAACAAAAATTTGTAATTAAGTAAACATCACAAATAATCAATATTCGAACGATTGCTGTAAGAGTTGTATTTTACCATTTTTGCAGCCGCCTCAGCAGTTGCGGGCTTCCTTATCTCTCCCTTATTATTTTGCCTCCTAGCTATCTAGACATCATGGCGAGGCAGAGGTGTGCTACCTATAGTAGAGGACTCCTGAGTAGCAGCAGACTGAGCAGTAGCCTCAGACTGTAGTCTTTGGTGAATGCCTGCATACCCCTTTAGACCCATTGTGTGGTCATGCACATTCAGTGCACGCCTTGATTTTTGTGCCTCACTGAGGGCCTAGTTAGTATGCACATTAATGATTTGGTTAGTAACACTAAATGTTAATCTTGAATAGGTGAATACAACATATATTAATGAGATTGGGACTGACGCCTAATACCTTGAATTCATTTGTTTGTCTTGAAGCAACAAACGCGTCCCATTCTTCTTGGTCCAGGAAGTTCCACTGTTCAGTGGCTGTCTTCTTCCTCTTGTCACCTTCTTTTGTGTATTCTCAGGTGAGATTTGTCCTATAGTTCCTTAGGACTCTCCCACATCGTTGCATCACGCATTTACGATGTAGCTTTTCATCCAATTCAAATATAATCTGCAAAATAGAATTGCTATTAACTAGTATCCAAAAAATTAGTAATCTACAAAATAGAATTGCAAATTAATAATAACTCACGCATAAATCCTTCCATATTACGTCTTTCTTCTCCTTAGGAACTTTATGCCAAGAATTTATCTTACAACCACAATGGCTATGAGTAACATACCCATGATATGAAACAAACAAATTGCGATTCACACCAGATGCATTTCCTGCATTATCAAAATCCACAACAAGTTTGGGTCCATTGCCCTTTTGCGCTATTAACTTCTTCATCATAGTGATGCCCCTTCTCTTGTCAACTTTTCGGTGCTGCTGATCAAGTGCCTCAAGTGCTTCAGATGGTACATGTGCATCATCAACCTAAAATTTGACCAAATAAACACATTTACAAGATATAACTATAAATGGACATATAGATATAAATATATGATATATTTTTAAAA
This sequence comes from Alisma plantago-aquatica, assembly GCA_963693085.1. Taxonomy (NCBI): domain Eukaryota; kingdom Viridiplantae; phylum Streptophyta; class Magnoliopsida; order Alismatales; family Alismataceae; genus Alisma; species Alisma plantago-aquatica. Next base: position 497,787,185 of record OY856412.1, on the reverse strand, counting down.
CTTACATTGTGAGGCGACACATTGATGTCCTCACCCTCACGGTAATCATCAACACGGTCATCAGGAGAATGCTCAGCCATCTAAAAATTCACATTTACATTGTAAAGTAATTCAAATTGTAAAGCTCACATTGTAAAGTTCACATTCGCATTGTAAAGTTCACATTATAAAGTAGTTCACATTGTAAAATTCACATTGTAAATTTCACATTCACATTGTAAAGTAATTCACATTGTAAAGTTCACATTCAGAAAAATAAAACATATAAAAAATATAAACATGCCTTTAATATTGTGATTTTTTATCAATTAACAATCCTTCATTGTGATCTCCGCACACATACAAGTCATAATTAGCTTCAATATTTGCTGGTGTTGGCAACCCAACTGAGAATGGACTGGAGTCATCATACTTATCATAGTACTATTCTTCATCTATAGGATCTTCAACGAACTATCTTTTACAATGAAGAACAACTGACCATTTATCATTTGTAGGATCATCGATATAAAATACTTGTTTCGCCTGTGATGCCAATATGAATGGTTCACCCTTCTCGCCAATCTTTTCAAAGTTTACTAAAGTGAAACCCAATTCATCCACTATAACTCCTTTGGTGTTATCAACCCAATTACATTTGAAGAGCGGAATTCTGAAATCTATGTAGTCAAACTCCCATATGTCTTCAATGACATCGTAATATGACATTTTAGCTTCACGTGGACTCTTATCCTTTGCACTTGCAAAAAACATAGTCGATGCTTGAAGGGTGACCCCACTATTTTGGACGACACTCTTACCATCTTGGCGCTTTGTGTAATATGTGAATCCATTAATGTCATACCCTTCATAAGACATAACAGTCAATTTTGGTTTAAAGGTGAGGCATTTGATAGTTTCAGTAATATCATCTGGTGTTTGAGATAGTTGATGTAAGACTTTATCTTCAAACCACTTAATAAATGTCTTGTTATGCTCTCTAGCAAGCCACATTGTATTGGCTCGAGGATATTGTCTCTTGATGAAATTAGTATGTTCCTCGATATAAACGTTTACTTCATCCATGTTGTGTAAAATATACAAGTGACCTTGTTCCAACTGCTCACGGCTGATTACTTTCACACGTGATCCCAAAATTCCTTTGCCAAATTGCTCGTCAATATTCTTGTCATTATCAGGAGTGTCATTACCATTGAGAAAGTCATTGCAAAAATCCATAACCTCTCTCACCACATAACCCTCGATAATACTCCCTTCAGGCCGATAACGGTTTCGAAAATCACTTTTAAAAATGCTCATGTATCGTTCAAAGGGATACATCCAATGCAAGAAATCTGGTCCCAACATTTTCACTTCTCTAGTCAAGTGGACAACAAGATGTACCATGATATCAAAGAACGGCAGAGGAAAATACATCTCAAGATGACATAGGGTAAAAACCACTTCTCTTTGCAATTTATCGAGAGTATCAGGGTCAATAACTTTGCTACACAAACTGTTGAAAAAGAAACAAAGTTTGGTGATTGCAAACCTTACATGCTTCAGCAATATAGATCTAATTGCCACAGGCAATATTTGTTGCATTAGAGTGTGACAATCATGAGATTTAAGACATATCAACCTGAGATCTTTCATTGATACCAATCTATGGATGTTGGATGAGTAACCTTGTGGCACCTTAACATTTACCAAACATTCACAAAAAGCTTTCTTCTCCTTTCTAGACAATGTGTAACAAGCGGGAGGTAAGTATGTTCTCCGATTTTCCATTTCACGAAATTCTGTTAATTCTGACCTTATTCCCATTTCAAGTAGGTCCAGTCTGGATTTTATCCCATCTTTAGTCTTACCTGGTATATTCAACAAAGTACCAATGACACTATCACAAACATTTTTCTCAACATGCATGACATCGATACAATGCCTGAATGTCAAAGAACTCCAATAAGGAAGATCCCAAAATATTGACTTCTTCTTGAATAAAGATTTGTCACTCTGTGTGGCCGTAGTACATTGTGATCTCTTACCAAATTCATTGACAAAGTCTTTTACTCTTTCATAAACAACCTCCCCTGGTTTAGGTTTAGGTGCACTCCGTTCCTCATTCAATCCATTGAATGCTTTGCGCTTCCTATGATACAGATGGAATTTTGTAAGAAACCTTCGATGACCGAGATATACAGTTTTACCACCATGTTTTAGTCTTGTTGAATCAGTGTTCTCTTCACATATAGGACACGCTCTAGCTCCTTTGACACTATATCCAGACAAATTCCCATATGCTGGAAAGTCATTAATAGTGCAAAACAACATAGCATGCAAACGAAATGTCTCTCTTCGTGAAGCATCATAGGTCACCACACCTTCACCCCAAAGTTTCTTTAAGTCATCAATCAGAGTTTCAAGATAAACATCGATGTCATTTCCAGGTTGTTTAGGGCCCGATATCAACAATGACAGCATTACGTACTTATTTTTCATACACAACCAGGGAGGAAGATTGTATATAACAAGCATGACTGGCCAAGTGCTATGTTGGCTGCTCAATGTCCCGTACCGATTCATCCCATCTGTATAAAGCCCAAGTCTTAGATTCCTAACTTCTTCACCAAATTCAGGGTACAATAGATCAATCTTCTTCCACTGTGGGGAATCAGACGCATGTCATAGGATCCCATCATTATTTTTCTTAACATCTGCATGCCACCTCAAATTCTTCGCATCTATCGGATTGGCAAACAAGTGTTGAAATCATGATATTATAGGTAGATACCACATCACCTTGGCAGGAGAACCAGTTTTGGACTCCCCCAAAGTCGTCAATTTATACCGTGACACACCACATTTTGGACAATCTTTCAAATCCACATAGTCCTTTTGAAATAATACACAATCATTCGGGCATGCGTGTATCTTCTTGGCATCCATTCCCATTGGGCACAACAATTTCTTTACCTGGTATGTTGAGATTGGCAGCTCGTTTCATTCAGGAAGCATTTCTTTCAACAAAGACAACAATGACGTGAAGCTTTTGTCGCTCCATCTATTGTTAGCTTTCAGCTTATACAATCTCAACACATCGCTAAGCTTCATAAACTTAATACAACATGTGTATAATGATATCTCAACATCATGCACAATGTTTCTAACAATGGGAGGTAGATCGGTGTGCTCTACCCCACAACTATCCATCATCGCATCAACGATGTCTACTGGAACTGGTTCATTCACATCTACGTCATCGTAGGAAATTTCTTCTTCCATACAAGCACTGCTATCGACATCCAATGGTTTTGGGTTTGAAATCTCTCCATGCCAGTGCCATTCTGTATAGCCTTGTACAATCCCGTTGCACATGACATGACTTTTGATTTCGTCACCAGTGCTGACTTTCAAGTTGTTACCGCAATGCCTACATGGACAGTAGAACCTATCTCCAGGTTGTTTCCTATGTTCCTCGGAAAATCTAATAAACTGGTCAAGACCAGATATAAACTCTGGGGTGCAACAATTGCGAATGGACATCCATGATCTATCCATTCTATGATCAAAGAGAAAACAAATATATATTAGGACAAAATTAGGGTATACACTTACATCCTAAGTGAGATTAGGTGTTCAAGAACAGTCCCAAACCGGGGACTATCCAAGATTTACTCCTATTATCTAGACCCATCCAATTTTCTATTTGTTTGGCTTATTTGCAATTAGGGGTAGACACTAGATTCTGATGGTAATCGTCCTAGCCATGCTAACTGTATATTATCTAGACCCATCCGATGTTGAAGTAGACAGTGCGGGACATGAAATGAAAGTGTCTTTATTAAGCATTTCTATGGTGGTAACATTTGATAGTGTCCAATACAAAATAACGATTGGGCCTGCGGCTAGAATGTGATGCGCTACATGGAAAATATTGTCAGATTAGGAGGTACAATGAAGCCGGACTCCATACAAACAGTATATAATTTAGTGATTGTTCACTCTAATTTATACCAATGTACAAGTAATATAAAGAACAATGATTGTTCACTTTCTAGGCCAACAAACACATGTGATGTCATTCTTATATATAATAAATGTGTACCACCTATCCCATCCTTGAACACCTAATCTCACTAGTAAGTGTATAATGTGTATTGGGTTTTCAAAAAAATTTCGGCAGCATTTCCCCGCTGTTCTCTAAGTACATATGTACTTAGAGAACAAACAGAGAAATGCTACCAAAATTTTCTCAAAAACTCAATACACATTATACACTTACATCCTAAGTGAGATTAGGTATTCAAGAACAGTCCCAAACTGGGGACTATCCAAGATTTACTCATTCTAGGTCAACAAACACAATAATAGATATGTACATGTTAGGGTTTCATCACAATTGATGTTAGGGTTTCATCAATGTTAGGGTTTAATCAAATCAAATTAGGATGCTAGAATGGACAAGTTTAAATATTATTTCAACATGCATCAAAATTTACTGAATTAGGTCAAACATTAGGATTAGAAGCACAAATATATGCAAGCAAAATATTTGTTCGTATCCTAGAATTTACATAAAGCATTACATAAAGATTTGTTCATATCCTTACCAACAGCAAACACGACCGTGACTGTGTTTGCTGTAGGTAAGGAGGTAGGGAGAAGGAAGAACAGAGGCTATGGCTACCTGGAGGCTACGACAAGCAGCAGGCGGCACGGCAGGGAGGACGGCGGCGAGCACAGAGCAGGCAGAGGCGACGGCAAGGAGGATGGCGGGCGGTGGCAAAGAGGACGGCGGCGGTGACACAGAGCAGCAACAACGGCGTCCGACATCGACGGCGAGCAAGTAGTAGGCAGCGTCGGTGGTGAGCGAGAAGCCGCAGGTGGCGAGCAGTAGCGGGCGGGCGGGTGGCGACGCATCAAGAGCAGGGAAAGGGGAACAATTACTTCACGATGAAACAGAAGAAAGGGGGACAATTGCTGTTCATGGGTATATTAAGTTGGTAAACGGCGTCGGTTATCTAAAACAAATGACACCTAAACGCTTTGGCGTCAGTTGTTCTTTAAAAACTGACGTCCAATTAGACAAATTTTGCCATAAAAAATTTGGCGTGAACCATTATCGGCGTCGGTTATCAAAGGATAACCGACACCTAAGTTGGAATTTTTCGCGCAAATTTTCATCTTATATAGGCGTCAGTTAGATGTTAAAAAACTGACGCTGTATGTGACACTTTGGGGCCAATTTTTTTCACTCGAAAATTGGATTTTGTGGGCGATATTAGGCGTCGGTTTTCTATCACCAAGCCGACGCTGAATACAAAGTGGTACCTGTGTCTTGACTATAGACGTCGGTTTACCTACATCACCGACGTTGAATGTTATAGGCGTCGGATTTCCTAAATTACCAACGCCCAGAAAAGTGACATTGAATGCTGTTTCTGTACTAGTGCTTGGACGTGTGAAGTGCTCAATCTAGGGTTTCTTTATCTCTCTTAGAGCTACCTTTTTGTTTGGATCTTTATATTCTACCTTGAGGTGAGTTATATAACCTTCTTCACATTTATATCTTACTCTTAACTTGCCAGGTATAAATATTGCTCTTAAATGTAGTAACAAGTAGAAAGACGCTTCCTTTAACTAAAGTTTGAGCTTATGAGGTAGTTACTGAGTAGATAATCTTCCTAGATGTACCTCTTAACCTAGTGCACGTTTCTTTCTTGGAAGTGGGAGTTTTGGACCTTGCATGGCCATGAAAATGATGGTTCCTTGAATGTTGAAAATGATGGCTTTTCCTTGAGTTTATGACCTGATTTCTCTCTTGTTTTCATGACTTGATGGTTGCTTCTTGTGTCAATTGATGGTTTGTACTTAGTGCTATTTTAATGGACCTTCTTGTGCTTGAGAAATGATGGTTAGGTTTTCCTTCACAACCGATGGTTTTAGTGCTCTCATTAAGTGGTTCAATCAATGGTTTCATAATCCCAACAAATGATGGTTTTACTTGATGCTTTAAATATGCTTTCACCTAGTCTCAACAACTGATGGCTTCACTGAGTTCACAACTGATGGCTTTACTAGGTTCTAAATTTGATGGATCCTCATGCTCCACATCCGATGGTCCACCTATTTGTCAACAAGTGATGGTTCACCTATTTGTCAACAAACAATGGTTCACCTAGGTCAAGATCCGATGATCTCTCTAGGTCAAGATCCAATGGCCTCTCTAGGCCTATGATTTGATGGCTTTTCCATGTGCATGATTCAATGGTTTTGTTTATCTTTAATATGATGGTTTCATATGAAGTCCAAGATTTAATGATGGTGTTTTAACTAAGTAACCATGATTTGATGGTTGGGTTTGGAGTACATGATTAGACGGTTTAAGTTTGGAGTCTATGATTCGATGGTAGTGTTTTGACTGAAGTGCATCCATGATCCGATAGGGATGTTAGGTGTGAGAATTTGTGCTTTGACCTAAGTATATGAATCTATGGTTTAGTTTTGAGTGCTTATTTATAACATTATTTCAACCTATCTTACTGAACCTAACCTAATGCAATTAAGTGATGATGGTTAATCTTAACTTCCTTATTTGTTGATATGATGAAATAATATTTTCATCATGCTAGTGGTAACCCTACTATGTTACCCTTATGAACATCATAACTCTTGTGCTTACTGCATTCTTATGCTAGACCTGTGAACCATAATAATGACGATGACAGTTGAACCTTCTATAAGGTGTTGAAAGATAATGATATTCTTGCAGGAGATAATGTGATGGGCTTAATGACCTTTGGGCATGTCTTGAGCCTTAGTGGAGGTGTAATCCTATTTATGTGGGACAAGGATTGGCATCCTCTTATGATGTGATAAGGAATATATCTCATACGTTTTATATCTTCTGGAGTTGTTATATACCCATGTTTTTATATAACTCTCTAAGGGCTTGTATGTAACTTGATTGATGCAGCCTTAACTCACCCGATTGGCATTAACTAATCAAGTGAAACCCTAATCATGTAGTGCCGTATCTCGTAGAACTATCCAGTGTCAGAACTTGCTGGATAGGGAAACATGTATTCTAGAAAGAAAACCCATAGTCGCATACTGTTGAGTATGTGCAGGTGCAAGGGGGATATATCCTTGTCATCCTAATCCCAAGGTATGGAGGATAGCTATGGTCATGTCTTGAGTTGAGAGCATTTGTGGCTGTGTATCAACTTGTATATGTGATATGGTTGAGGGCAACTGTGGTTGTAACTCGAATGATAGGGTTTTGCCTATATACCAAGGGTAGGCTAGGTTGGTTGCATCTTGACTATATATGTCACTACGACAAACTTGTATTGATTGAGGGAAGAGATCTTAGGATTCTAGTTCTCCTAGATCTTGTATAGAATTGACTGCAACTTTGCAATGCTCAGTTGGAAATGTGAGTGGTATAACTCAAACTCCCTAGGGCTTAATAAAAGACATAATCTAGCCATGTAGCATATCTGTTTAGGGTTAAATACAATTCACATTGATTGATAATGCTTTCCTTGTTCCTGGTAATAATTAGTTGGAGTGTAATATGGTAAAAGAAATCAACTATTTAAAAAGTGATAGCCTTATATTTTCCTCTGTATATTGTGTTACTCATTCTTTATCTGGTTTATCTACTTAATTTGTTTTATCTGCTTTATCTATTTAATCTCTTAAATCATATAACCTACTATAATCATTAAGCACTATTGAGAGTTATATCCCTCGATGGGACATGGTCTCACCTCATGGGCCACCACATCTTTTTAGGAGATCATCAACAACATTGCCATGCTCGTGTTGGTGAAGAAGAGAAACTTGGAGATCAGTAGGAGCAGAAGGTTGTTTAGTGATAAAGTGTCCTAGAGTTGTCCCTATACTCTTAGGTCTGGATAGAGATGTTGTGTAAACGATATGTAACGACTCGAGTTTTTGGCAGTATGCTAATGTTTTTATATGGCATGTATATATGTGGAAACAAACTTTTGTATAGAGTTTGTGGATGAGGCCACTGAACAGATATGCAAATACCTGGTATGATATGTGCATTATGTAGGTTGTTGGACATATGTAAATGTTTCTGGGCATGTTGGTGATGTTTAATTCAGTTTTAATTATCCCTTGTTCCTGTCATGTGGCTAATTAGTGATCGATCATGTGTTTTGTTTTGAGTAATTTTGTTTAGCGTTGTGGGGTGTCACAATATGTGATTGATGGACTAACATAATTTGTATTACAATATCAATGTTTCCTATCATCACATGTTATTATTACATAGTATGTGGGATTATGAACTACCATAGATTACTAAAATCGCAGACCTAAAGTATTTAATTTATACATGTATATTGACTTTTATGGAGTTTTATGTCTAAGTCATCTACACATATGATGTAGTAGATTAAATATCAGTATTAGTGATCCTTTAGGCACCTTAATTATCATTTCATTACTGTGTTTTAGACCATTGAAAGTATATCATAGACTTATAGGTGGCCATCATCAATATTCATATGCTCCTATCAGTTCATTCGAGCCTAGTGAATGAAGATGATCCCATAGTCTCATTTATAGTTTGCCTCGAACTACTGGACCCCCTTATTGTTAAGGGTGGATGAGTGGTATCCATCCTTAGGACTTGACCATAACATTCGTTTAAGGATTGATCATGGTGGAGTGGTCAATTGGAGAGGTCTGTTTGTTTGGATTTGCTCCATAAATTGCAGGTGTTAATGATCGACTTCCTATCTGTTGGTTTGAAGAATAGGTTGCATTTGAGGAGGACATGGAGTCGAGTGTTTAGAAGAGATTGGCAGGTTGCATACCAAGTAATGTTGGGGGTTTGGAGTGTCTAGGCTTGAATTTTCAATGCGACAGTTAATGATTTACTAGATATGAAATGTAGAGGTGTGAGTGAGAAGCCTTAGGATCAAGTTCATCTTAACCATGTGATCTTGGTGCTACTCATGGCTTTTCACAGATAAACCCTTGATTGATATCATGGACTATTCAATTGTATCTACGATCCAAGTGAAGGTGTCAGGGCTATTGCTGGGCTGTAGGCTTCATAACATGTGTCTAGGATCTAGCAGTCGGAGGTTGTGGCTTTATTTGATCAGGATCAGAACATGTGTGGGGAGACCGGGTTAATGATAGGGCTACGTTGCATACCATTATTCCTCTTAAAAAGGGTAGTATTCTGGGGTTGAAGAAAATGGTTTCCAAAGCGATTGTAGGTGAAGGCTGAGCAATGGTGATCGATCTATTATGTTGTTGCAAGTCGATAATCAAGATCAGATAAGTAATATGAAGAGGAGGCTGGAACGAGTGATGGCGGTGAGATGATAGTGGAATATTGGTACAAATGAGAAGGTCGAATTAGGAGATTAGGGTAGAGGCATTGTTGTGATGCAAACCGTCGATGGTGAATGTGGATGCATTTGGTGGAGGCGAGAGAAGATAGTTTTTTGGTGATGTTGGAAGAGGGGTTGAGACTTGGCTAGAGAGTGAGTTGGCTACTTTTGTTTCTAGGTTGATGATGATTGATTTATAGATCTATCTAAGGAAAGGCTGGGTTGCAGGATTCATGTAGGGTGAGAAGGGTCGTCGTTTGGAGTTTTAGTGGATTAGGGTCGTGTTTGGGTGGTTGTGAGGAGTAGGGAGAGGTAACATACATTCTTCTTACCTATGGGGAGGAACATGGTTGTTTGAGAACTGCATTGCCATTTTGCTAAAACATGGCGGCGCCCTATCATTAGGGTTTAGCATAGTACTGAAGTGCCTTGATCAGGTGATGAGATCCAAGGTGACCAGGAAGAAAGAAACATCATGTATTTTGTTTCCCAGACAGAAAGGTGTCCATTGATTTCCATTAAGTCAGATTTTAATGACTCAATAACCACTGTTGTCAGGTTAAATGAAAAATAGAGTGGATGCAATAACTAATTATAAGATAATTGTCCATATAATTTCCTTGTTACTCCCTTAGCCAAGAAAGACCAACTGCTCATACTATGCGCTAAGTAACATTTATGCATTCAATGGGCATTCACCATTATATACTGGCAAATACTCTTCCATTTGATTCCTTATTGACTACTTCCAAGCAACATTTTTAATTGCTCTATTGCTTTAAACATGTGCTCAAAGTTCATTACACTTAATTATAAATATATTAATACCTATAGTTATTATTATAGTATGGATAATCAATCATGTCCTTAAATAACTGTAATATGTATATATTTTATTATTATACACATTTTCCTTTGATTACAAGAACATTAGTAAATCTAAGGAAATTGTATGAATGCATGGTCCAATTAAAGTATTCGAGCTCAAGAATTTTAAAGTGTAATAATTGATGTCAACATGATTAGTTGAGGTATTATTTTGTAAATCTCTCTCAATTAATGAACACAAGAGACTCAAAAGGAGGCTAACTTATATTAAGGAACATCAACATGATCACATATGATTTGGAAGGAACGACTTGATTCTAATAGATCTTGGATTTAGGGAAAATTATGAATTATCACTCAAAATAGGATTGGTTCTCAATTTTTAGTATGTTACAACTGTTCACCCCTTAAAGTAGATTTTATCCTCAAAATCATCACATCCATGGTACTCTCCATTTCCTAAAAGGATTAAACTAGCTACAATGTAGTATCCTTCACTATCTATTAACCATTACCCTACACCAATCTCTATATTTTGGGAGTTTCATGTGACTCTCCTCTAGGGTTCTCTCATACCTCCTTTATCACTACTTAGCTAAAGAAGTCTTCCATAAAGTTAAAAAAAAATCAATTTTCTTTGTACATATATAATTATAAAGAAAATACAAATTTCTTGATGGATTTTTTTCCAGTGCAAATCTAAACATGGACAAAATCAATGTGAGAACCAAGTCATAATCACCTCATATCTATGTTCTAATAACTATTACTTCCATCATCCCAACTATGTGATAGTTTAGATTTCTATGAGGCATAAAAAGTCACCTGCGCACCAGTGATGCATGGTCAATATAATTTCTTTAGGATGTACACATTTCTAGGTTAAGAATCTAAATTGTGAATATTTTTTTTGTGTTACACCACAAAATTATTAGATGAATCATAGTTATCACAAATCTTTATGTGACATTTCATTGGGTCAAATTTTTTGATATACTTCATTTGTGTTTCTCCATTTTTTGTTGATAGAATTTTACATCAATATGATTCTTAGTTCAACATAAATTTCTAAAGTTTTATAAATCCCTGAAAATTGAGAGTTCCAAAAATGTAGAGGTCCTAATATCACAATTTTCTATTTTATTATCTTATTATGGATTGGGATGCGATTTTGAATTTCAGTCTTTTTTTGCATCTATAATGTTGGATTTGTAACATTTTTTTCTTCCAAATTACATATAAAAGGAGAACCTATTAATTGACTTTCAATTCATCATAATTTGTAGGAACTTTATGTCGAAGTTGTTATGATGATTTTTTTAACAAGTTTTGTATTAGTAGGGTTTTTCATGTAATCCCTAGCATATTATCATTTCTTTCATCTCTATTGAAGGTGATTAAACATATAAACATATTTTAAAATTAGGTTATTGACTAAATTCAAGATTATAGGTTTTGTTTTTCTAAGTAGTCAAAATTTCTTTGGCCGAGTTGGGATGTAAAGTGAGAAAACCCCACTACAACTAAGTGGGTTGGGAGTAATTATGCCATAACCTTCACTAACATCCTTCCTTAGACACCTCAATTTATTCCACTTACATGGTGATGGATTATTCTAAATTAATTAACAAATTAGAAAGTAAATTATCTATCGCTCTTACATATATTTTGGGGTTCCAAATAGAAGTTATCAATTATGTGAAATTTTCCATTCTAGGGTTTGCTAATTTTTTTTTCTTTTACAACTACTTGTGGTTGTACCTAACTAAAGAGGAAGTCTAGGGTACTCTTCCAATTTTTATACTTATAGTGGTGATTTCAGTATCCATGAGACACATTTTAATTTTCATACATGTATCTTAAATACTTCTTTTTCAATAATATATCCATATCAATATATACCTAGGGGAGTCCAAAAGCTAGTAGATGACTTAGGTATGTTTCATGAATTTTTATATTTAAGCTACATACCTCACATCCTAATCTCTTAGTATATCCTACTTGTAGTCTAGATATATCCCAATAATTAGGCCAATGATACTATGGCTTGTTGTGAATTATTTTTCTAAGTTTTAGATGTAATACTATTTAATCCTAATTTTTGCGAGACATGCATGAGTTCCAACTGTTTATAGGCTCTGGGACTTGTTGTAAATAATTGATCTTTACGATCAAATATTTACAAAATAATATCATAAAGTATATACAAATCTTTTTACAACCATGTTTTACATTAGACTCGCCGAACCTTTACATAAGATTAAAAAATTAGGCATTGATTCCTATCTACTCTTCAATAGGGGACAACTCTTGCATGTCTCATCTAGGTCTTGTATTGATCACCTGCGCATGAGTTCCCGAAGGGAATAAAACACACATTGACCCCAAGAAGGGAAACATAGGTCAACAAAGTAGGTACAAAAATAATATGAACCCATCTACATAATATTTTCATGATAAAATACAAAGGAGTAAACAATATAGGCAAGTATCAAAAGTTAGCAATGAGTTTTCAAATTCAATAAGGTTCGGCATCTAATTTTTAAAACTAGTAATTTGATTTTCAAATAGATAACACATGTCAATGTCTAGTTGTTGGGGAAGCCACATGTTCTACCTATAGAGAACGACAACACACTAACTACGCTTCCCAGTATACTGAGGGACCTTATGTCCTCTCTTTGCAGAGACATGGAAGCATTATTCTACTAAAACAATGAGCACTAGCCTACCCTTTTTGACGTTTAGAAAATGTGCTACTATTTATAGGATTTATTGTTCGTGGCTTCCAAGGAGGGAGAATTAAGGTTTATAGTAATTTTAAGCCAACCAACCTATCTAAGCATGCATGCAATCAATGAGGGAAACAACTTTTTGAATAGAAATAGAAATTTCCTACCTCGAATAAAATCTAGACATTACAAATATATATTGAGTTTCAAAGTATTCATGATCAAGATTCAAACATCTCTAGGAGTTGATGAACAAAGATATGTACATTTATGAACGATACAATTACTATTGTCTTGGAATAAAGTTTGTTTACTTTTATTAGGATTAGATTTTGTATTTATGATTCATATTCAACATTTTCCCTTTATATTCTTTTTAGGATTCCTAGACTTATCATGGGGACATATGAATACTGATATACTTACTATTGTCGTTATAGGTGAATATTGTAGTCTGTACTAAGATATTGAATTGTACTCGGTAACACAATGCCATCCATTTGTTCAATTATTGATACATAGGTGAACTAACATACATAAGTGAACTAATATACATAATTTCTCAATTTAAGATCATAAATAACATCATATATTAGTACTCCAATTACTTGTGATTACATTTCCAATTTAGATTTTTGATCAACATTCTCTATCAATCACATATCCAGTCACATAAGTATATGTCCATGTTACCCTTGTAACTAGTAATACATATATCTTCCAACTTAGGTATTCTATTCTATTTCTCGGATATCTTATTATTCCATTGATCATATAAGTCAAACAATTGTCTTACATAAAGTATGATTTAGTCAATTATTCCTACTCAAAATATCTAGGGTGAACCTAGTTCTCATTGAGTAGTGAACTACCAATATTAATACACTAAAATGTTCATCCATAAACATGGACCATATGTGATTGATTGCCTAACATAATTCGTATTATGATATCAATGTTTTGTATCTTCAGATGTTATTATTACGTAGTGTGTGGGGTTGTGAACTACCATAGATGACTGAAATCGTAGACCTATAGTGTTTTATTTACACACATATATTGACTTTTATGGAGTTTTATGTCTAAGTCATCTACAAATAAGATCCAGTATATTAAATACCAGTATTAACAATCCCTTGGGCACCCTAATTATCATTTCATTATTGTGTATCAGACAATTGAATGTATATCACAGACTTGTAGGTGGTCGACGTCAATATTCATCTACTCTTATTAGTTGAGTCAGTCCTGGTGAATGAAGATGATCCCAGAGTCTCCTTTTTTGGTTTTCCTTGAATTGCTGGACCCCCTTATTGTTGAGGGTGGATGAGTGGCATTCATCCTCATGACTTGACAATAACATTCATTCAAGGATTGGTCATTTTGGAGGGGTCTGGTACCCGACTGGAGAGGCTTGTTTGTGTGGATCTGCTCCATAAATTGCATGTATAGATGATCAACTTCCTATTTGTTGGTTTGAAGCATAGGCTGCGTGGGAGGAGGACATGGAGTCGGGTGTTTAGAAGAGATTGGCAGGTTGCAGACCAAGTATTTTTGTGGGTTTGGAGTGTCTAGGCTTGAAGTTTCAAGACAATGGTCTCTGGTTTACTAGATATGAACTATAGAGGCCTGAGTGAGAAGTCATGGGATCAAGTTCATCTTAACTATGTGATCTCGGTGCCACTCATGGCTTTTCACAGATAAACCCTTGACCGATATCATGGACTGTTCAATTGTCTCTACGATCCAAGTGTAGGTGTTAAGACTAATGTTGGGCTGCTGGCTTCATCACTTGTGGCCGGGGTCTGATCAGGACCGAAACCTGTGGTGGGGTGGTCAGGTTGATGATAAAGGCTACATTGCAGATCGTTCTTCCTCTTGTAGAGGGTAATATTCTGGGGTTGAAGATGATGGTTTCCAAAGGAATTGTAGGTGAGGGCTGAGAAATGGTGAGCGATCTACTATGTTGTTGTAGGTCAATAACTGAGGTCATAACTAGTATGAAGAGGAGGCAGTAACAAGTGATGTCATAGCAGTGAGATGGCTGCGGAATCTCAGTACAGATGAGAAGGTCGTATCAGGAAGTTAGGGGGGAGGCATTGCTGTGATGCAAGCCGCAAATGGTGAAGGTGGTCGCATTTGGCTGCGGCGAGAGCAAGCCATTTTTTGGTGAGGTTGGCAGAGAGGTCGAGACTTGACTAGAGAAGTGATGGTTGCTATCGTTGGTAGGTTGAAGATGATTGATATATAGATATGTCTAAGGAAAGGCTGGATTAATTGCATGATTCATGTAGGGTGAGAGGGGTCACCGCTTTGGAGTTTCAAGGGATTATGGTGGTGTTAATGGAGGTCTGGGTGGTCTTGAGGAGCATGGAGAGGTAACAAACAGTCTTCCTACATGGGGGGAGGCACATGGTTGGTTGATGACTGCATTGCCGATTGCCTGAACATGGAGACACCCTATTGTTAGGGTTTAACATAGTACTACATCACTCATAGACTTTCCAATATTTTTCCCAAGTTGATATCTTCCAACAGGGTGCATTCCTTCAAGGCATAAGTATTGAAGACCGCTCTATGCTAGGGACTGAATTCACACTCAACTTTAATGTGAAGAATAGCCCACCTGCAGCCTGTGTCAAATTCGACACTGCGACCACCTCAGTAGAGTCCTTATAATCCTGAGAAACCAGAATTTCTATGGGAAATTCTCAAAGTACGAGTTTGGATAGATGGTGTCATGTTCCTTGGACACATCATACCTGGAGGGACCATCTCAATAGATCCTGCTAAAGTGTTAGCCATGCATGAATAGCTAGTACCATAGAACCCTTCCGAGATTCACAGCTTCTTGGGATTGGTTGGATATTATCAACACTTCATACAAAGATTTCTCAAAGATTGCTCTACCCCTCACCAAGCTTACTCGAAAGGACAAAAAGTTTGTGTGGTCAGACTTGTGCGAGTCTCGATTCTAGGAATTGAAGGAAAAGTTGACCACAACTCCAATGTTGACTCTACCATCAGGCAATTAAGGTTTTATGATCTTCACTGATGCATCAAAGATGGGTCTTGGGTGTGTGCTAGAGAAAAATAGACATGTTGTAGATTATGCCTCCAGACAACCCAAGCCAAATGAAGTAAACTACCAAACTCATGATTTGGAACTGGCTGCGATTATACATGGCCTAAAAATCTGGCGAAACTATCTTTATTGAGCCACTTTTGAAATCCTCACAACCATAAGATCTTGAAGTACCTCCTGACTCAGAAGGAAATAAACCTGATACAAAGATGATGGATGTAGTATAAGAAATACTATGATTTAATCACTGCCTATCACCCTGAAAAAGTGAATGTAGTAGTAGATGCTCTTAGTAAAAAACAGCTCAGGTGTACAACCATCTTATCTACCCAATGGAGGGAACTAGAAGAGTTTGTTAGGTGGAATCCACAACCCTTAGAGGACCGGATTTGTGTGGCTAACATTTAGATAAAACTAGACTTGCGTACCGAGTTGGTAGCTTCCCAGTTAGCCATCCCAGAGCTTGACAAGATGAAGGATTTGTTGGAGAAACCTCAAAAACATCTATCAGTGGGAGTAGATGGCAGAATCCACTACAAGAGTCATATTTGGGTTCCTAAAGATTCACCCTTGAAGAATCATTTCTTGCAAGAAGCTTATGGTTCTAAGTATATGGTACACCCCGACACTACCAAGATGTTTAAAAACTTGCAATGTTACTTTTGGTGGCTTGGAATGAAGAGAGACATAGTGACATATGTGGTAAGTTGTCTCACGTGTCATATGGTGAAGGTAAGTTGTCTCACGTGTCCATGGAGAGACATAGTGACATATGTGGTAAGTTGTCTCAGTGGATTACTGCAATCAATTAAGATTCCTGAGTGGAAATGAGAATAGATCACCATGGACTTTTTGGTGACTCTCCCCAAGACAAAGAAAGGTCATAATGCAATATGGGTTATGGTAGATTGCCTTACCAAGTCAGCACAATTCCTTTCCTTAAAGATCAATAGCAAGGTCAAAGACCCAACTAAACTATATCTTGGAGAGATAGTTTGACTACATGATATTTTGAGTTCAATTATTTCTGATTGTGAGCCTAAGTTCACCTCCAAGTTGTGGAAGCAAGTGCATGAAGAACTTAGTACTGGATTGGAGTTTAGCACAACTTATCACCCCCAAATTGATGGTCAGTCAGAAAGGGCAATCCAAAATTTAGAGATTCTGTTGAGAGAATGCATGCTCGATTGGGGTGGATCATGGGAACAGTACCTGTCCTTAGCTGCGTTTGCTTATAATAACAACTACCAATCCAGTTTCAGGATGCCACCATATGAAGATCTTTATGGGAGGTCATGTCGATCATCTCTTGACTGGGATGATGTCAGTGAGAGAACCTTGTTGAGGTCATAGGAACTACAGTTGTATGATGACAAAGTCACTTTGATCAAGCAAAGGCTAAAGAGAGACCAGGATCAACAAAAGTTGTATGCTGATGCAAAGCAGATTGACTTGCACTTCACTGTCGGTGAACATGTGTTTATGAAAATCTGACCCCTTCGAGCTATAACTAAGAAAAAAAGGAAAGTTGAGTCCCCAGTACATGGGTCCGTTTGAGATTCTAGAATGGATTGGTGAAGCTGCTTATCATTTACCATTACCCCCACAATATAGTATGATGCATGATTTGTTCCATGTGTCCAATCTGAAATGCTATGTGAAGGACCTGAGTCATGTGCTGAGCATTAAACCTATTGAACTCTAAGGGAGGCTAGCATACCCTGAGTCACATGTGAGGGTACTGGATACCAAGGTGAAGGATCTCAAGAGTAAAAAGATAGAGATGGTAAAGGTTCTATGGAAGCACCATGGAGAGGATGAAGCCACATGGGAGCTGAAGACGGACATGGAAAAGTCTTACCCTGAATTGTTTGTATGATTAGTCGAATTTTAGGGGAAAATTCCTATAAGAGGGGAAGGATGTTATAGCCTCAAATTTTGCTTGTATTTAAATAAATTGAAATGCAATTATGCAAGTAAAAGAGACTTGAATGGAAATTTGTATTCTTTTTTTAAGAATGGTCTTCTTTGCAAAATTCCCTTTGATGCATGATTTCACGATTTATACTATTTTATTAGTCCAATGATGGGTAAAAGGGAAAAAGGATAACAGAAAATCCCATAATGAGTAAAAGAAAAAGAAAAAGGAATAAATGATAATAATGTGCATATATGAAAATTGTGTATAACTCTCTAGAAAGTGGCATGGGTAACATTCCATATGGTTTCTAATAAGAAAAGAAATCAAAAGAAAGAAAATAGAAAAGAAAGAAAAAGATAAAGATGAATATTAATTCATAATATATGCCTTATAAGTGGATTACTTGCATATGAATAAAATTCACTTTTCTTTTTGAGTTTGGGTTATAATCTTTGTGCATGAGTAGTTTAAGTCATTAGAGGCTTACCCTTAAAGTTTGGGATTAAAAGGATGCATCGTTTGAGAGATACATATTTTTAAAATTCCCTAAAGTGAATGGAATAACACTAAATGTCACAATTTTAATTCATATTATAAATATCTTTTAAAAAGCGGGTGTAATATGAACCATTAGATCGGAGATCCAATGACACATGCTCATCCCCTGACTTCGGCCAAGTAAGGAAGAAATGGACTGAACCAGTTGATTTTGAAGCAAGATTCCTAGAGTTGTAGTGCACGAGTAGGTCTGAAAACAATCCTAATGGATTCGTTAGATCAATCTGAGTTGGCCTACCCTAGGTTTGACCTAGATTTGGGGTCTCTAGAAGAATCACCTAATCCACATCCATCCATGGATGACCCCAACTATATATAGGGACACAAATCCTCTTTGCAACCTATCTAAACGATCACAAAATTTTTCCTTGAATCCCAGATCCTCTCCCTTCCTTAAATTTATTGTTTCATCATCTCCCTTTCCCCTACCTACTCATGATGTCTCACTATAGAGGCACCTTACTACATGATCAACCCCAATAGTGACTAGGAAATTGAGACCCTTGACGTGTTCGACAGAAGGAGGCAGAGGTGAAGGAGTATTCAGTTACCGACGTGAAGGCCTAGACTATGAAGTCAACTAACGAGTTGACTCATTTAGAAGCCTGCTCACAAATGGGAGGTTGAAGAAAGGAGGTAAGGGAATTATGTCTCTGCACTTACACAAGCATTGAAGAGGTAAGGGCTCTATTGTCTTTTTTCCCTCTTTTGTGCCTCAGTAAGCAAGGCCACGTAGGATTTCCCGACCTAAGCGGTACAAGCCCACTGGTTGGCCCAACCTAATTGGTAGGGTGGAGACTGGGTCACGGTGCCTAGGGGACAACCTGTGATTGGCCGAGGTTAATTAATTTTGCAAAAATCCTACAAAATAATAGGATGATCGGATACTAGTAGATAATATATGGTTTTTTCTCAGAAAAATCCATCGAATTCAATAAAAAGTTATCGGGGCATAAAATTGCTTCTAGTTCAAAAAGTGCCGAAAGTTAACATCCTTAATGTGTTAAATGAACTAGAACCCTAATTTTTTTAGAATTGATGACCTTATATGTCAAATTGTTATTGATGAAAATAGACTGATCTTCTATGAATGAAAAGAGAAACTTGAAAGTTATATGAACTTAGCAACCCATGTTTTGGATAATTAGGTTTTGTTTGAGAATAAACGTGCAACTAATGATGAATTAGGGTTTGTAACCCTAAAGAACATGAAAAGTGGCAATTAGGGTTTGGAAATCCAAAACTCTAATGTAACACTAAAGTTGACCTAGAAAGCCCAAACTTGGTATGAAAGTCAGTCTTAATGATGATTAGGCTAAAATAATAATACATAGATGTATTGCTTTAACTTTTAGTATAACTTTGTTTGGTTGATTGATTGATTGCTCTTGCTTGGACATCTAGAAATCCTAATCAAGGTATGTGGTTAAGCATATGAATAACCACTTAGTTTCATAAAGTTTTTCAAGGTTTTACCAAATTTCTTGAAATTAAATGCTTGGATGAATTTTATTTCCTGCAATCTATAAAGTGACTATGGCTATCACAATAGTTAGATTATAACTTGCTCGAACTCACATACCAACTCTAGAAATTGTGAATGAAAAGGAAAGTAAGGTCACGGTGATGACTAAAAGACCAAGCCCCGGGTCAGGAAGGTAAGACCAGGCCCCAGATTGGTAAAGTCATAAAAGGTCAAGCCCCAGGTTGAGAAGACCTAATGGCACCTAGATTTAGATTGAGAGGTGGCTATTAAGGTACCTAGCTCTAGATTGATAGGTAGCCTAAACTCCACTGTAGGGACAAAACCCTGAGAGAGGTTATACTAGAGGTTGGGTAAAAATGGTTGAGAGGTTATAAACAAAATGTAACTTTTGATTCTATAACAAATAATTACTGAGGTTATATTGTTACAAGTATATGTAGATTTTTTGTTTCCCCCACATGCCAATATAATTTGTTATACTAGTCGATGTTTTGTTTCTCGACATTTTAGGATAATCTACTATTCTACAATTATGATGAAACTGGATATCTAGAAAGAAGGCACCAGATGAAGAAATATTAAAGCTTACATGGAGGTTATAGTTAGTTAGATTTTATTTTATGTTGTGACTTTAGAAATTATAGATCATGTAATGTCAATCTTGTACCAATCTTATTTTTTTAGTGAAATTTATTTAATTATTTCTAGTTAACTACTAAGCCTACAATCATGTATTGATAATGACCCTTACCCTCTCATTCTGTTTGAATAGGGGATAACAGGGGGACGAGGTTGCTATAAAGATTCCAGTTCCTTGCATAATTTAGTTCTCTATTGAACAAGGTTCCTCACATAGACAACTATGAGGTTAATGAGGAGACCACCCTTATTCAAGAACTTCACTATGATTTGTTGATTGTCCATGCCACATGATATAAAATCCCAAGATCTAGGATTCCATCCCACATAGATATGGCCATTGGCATCTTGGGTATGATTGGATATCCATTTCCAACCACTGGGAAAAAACTTCTCTGAAGTATGAATCATATGTAACTTGATTTTTTGTTTCAACTAGAACAACAATAGAGGCCTTAGCTTCCATTATCATCATTCTTACCACCCTTATCTTACATGTTTTCCCTGAACCATGTACATTGATCATAATGAAGGTCATTAGTGACCTCTACTGGATGATTAGGTCTTACTCGAACTATCAAGCTTAGAAGTCTTGGGCATTCTATTGGGGTTAGGATACTTGTAAGAGTTATTTCTAGCTTTCTTGAAGCTAGATTTTTACTCAACATTGTCTTTGTCTTTAGAGGTCCTATTCGGACTGGACTCCTTGTTAGGATTTTATCCCATGTATGGAACTATAGTTGAGTTCTTTACTAACTCATTTAAATCCCCTCCTACAAATTGCACCACTATAAACCCTAGAATCATCTATATTCTCTTCTTGGGTTGTTCATCATTAATGAGATTCATGAATCTAATGTTGATTGGAATACCTTCTTCTTGTGTTGGTTTGTTAATGGTTTTGTTCTTTCCACCAACAATCATCCATGATTGAGTATCATGTTTCTTCTTTTGGGACGGGACATCCTCGATCAATTTCAGGGGACAATCACAATCATCATGATCAAAAGATTTTTAGTCACGACATTGATTACGTATGTGCTTTTAGTTGACATTCACCACAATGGATTTTCTTTTTGGCATATTGACCTAGATCTCACTTGGTGGCTCCTCCTTGACATCAATCTCCATGAGTGTATATGATTCCCCTAAGGATTCTTATCCAATTGATTTATAATCAATTCTCAATAACTTCCCCACACCAGTGGCCACAATACCAGCAACTCCAGGTGACCAGTTCCTAGCCATGTTGGGTATACTGATCCTAACTGGGATCATACTGAAGACAACTTTTGGAGTTCATCAACCATATTGAAATCCTTGATTACAACCAGTCAGTTATCAAACCAACACGTACCGCCGTTTATGATGTTCCATTTATCTTCAATAGAGTTAACGCGTAACAAGAAAATTTGTCTGGCTTAGAGAAGAGATCGAAGCCACCTTTTGGCTTCCAAACCCTCATGATCCATGCCACAGAAGATGGTAGTAGTATGGCCACTTACTTATCACATAAAGTATGGCAATGTGTTCCCAACATTTCTCCATCACTGCATATATTGGATCATCATTGGTGACGAATCATTTTCCATCCAACTTCTCAGGAAGTGCATAATCATACTGTTTGAATTTGTTCATGCCACCTAGTACTTGACACCATGCTTTCTCTTAGTTATAGTAGGCTCTGATTGGTTCTTAGGGGCGGTCATCATCCTGCTAGGGAACTGAGAGTAGGGAGGAAGCCCCCTCCATGGATTTGGGAGGGTTGCCTCCTAGGTCGCCACTCTGGGCAGCATGATGCAAACCCTAGAGCATAGTCAATCAAACATTATTTTCTCTCTTCCCATCACAATACTTTGTTTTCATGTCCCAACACCTTGTTTTCCCATCCCAACTCTTCATTTTTTTAAAGTGTCCCTTTAGTTAAGAGTTGATTTTCGTGTCCTAAAGCTTTATTTTTGTGTGGCGGGGTCTCATTTTCATTTTGAGTGCCTTGTTTTCTTTCCAAACACCTTATTTTTCATGCAATGGCACCTAGTTTTCTTGAATCCATGCCTCATTTTCCTATCCAAGCACCTCATTTCCCCATTATGGCACCTTGTTTTTGTATACCAATGCCTCTTTATCAAACTTGGCTCCTCATTTTCCCAACACAACATGTCACATTTTGTCCCAATGCCTGATTTATGTGTCCCAACCAAGCATCTGATTTTCTTATCATAGTGCCTCATTTTCCAAACACAATGTCTCATCTTTCATACCAAGCACCTCATTTATTTAACTCCATGCATCACATTCATTCCATGTTTATAGTCCTGATGCAACAGTTCCCCATTCATGTGCCTCATTTTTCAACCCAACACTTCATTTTACCGACACAATGCCTCATTTTCCTAACCTACTGACTTGTTTTTGTGTTGATGCCTCTTATTTGTGTCTCAGTGTCTTGTTTCCATGTCTTAGCATCTAGTTTTGGTGTCAGACTCTCACCTTTTTGTTCAATGCATTTTTTGATTTTCTCTTTAGTGCATCTTTCTACTACTCCCATGACTCATTGTTCCCTTCACATCACATCATTAGAATAGCCGAGCACCTCATTTGGACAGAATGTGCCTCATTTCCCCTTCCTAGTTCCTCATTTAGGTGTTCTACACCACCATGATATCGTGTTTCCTTTTCTAGCCCAAGCATATTACATGATTTCGATCCCCATTTTCATATTAAACACCCTATTTGTGTTGTAGATGGGAGGTTGAGATATATGAGGCCAATGAAGAAGATAGACCTTTATCACATGTAGATGCAAGGGGATGGCCTGAGGATGCCAATACTTGGAAAACACTTTTAGGCTCTTTTCCTAGCAACTATGAGAAAGTTAGAAAGGGATAGAATGAAGCTCATCCTTCTTAAACTATCCAACCATTTCATGTACTCAAGTGGGTTCCTCCATGTAATGTAATTTCTATAATTGTATGAAAAGGAGTTGGGAAACATAGACAAATATGATTGCGTTGTTGTGGTGCATTATCAACTAGTGCCAGTTTTTGAGGGGTAGAAAATCAGAAAGATGGAGGTGGACATATAAAGGATTGGATGGTGATTTTAACTATAAGATATGTTATATTGATTGTTTGTTTTAAATAAATTTTCATTTTCATATCATGAAGATCTAGTATCCAGAGTACCCGCAAGAGCCTCTATTCATCAACAACTGGTCTTACAAGACAAACTCACCTTTGTACTTTGAGAAAATAGTTGACATTACAAACATTGCCAGCCTTGTTTTTTCTACACAAGGTCCTACACTGAACACCCACCCTTCTGTATAAAAAGAGCTGGTCCACCCCTCCTTATAAAACATTGGACCTAAAGTTTGAACCAATTATATAATTAAATATAAGACGAAGCTATGAAAAAGGAACTATTGGCCTAGAAGCCAGTAGCTGAGATGATTATAAGAAACAAAAAATAGATGTCTTGCAAGCTATGAAAGAAGCATGATGATATGACTATTGTGACATGATCCAATAACACAAAATGAACCTCTAACATGGTCTATTTGAGACTGACTAGTTTGTGTAGCCTTTTGAAAATCATTGGATGACACATGCACCTAGAAACTATCAAAAGTCTATGTTTGAAATGAAGAACATCTGCAACACCCACATCACCCACATGAAGAAATGCATCATCAGAAAGCCTAGTCTCTACATGATAGGTCAATGATACCTTAGGAGTAAAGATCTAGTGACCAACCAAGTACACACTCCTATTATAGAGATTACATATCTATCAATTTAGAGGAAGTTGTGTCATGTGAAGGGGATGCAAAAGAAACAACACACTCTCTAATAGGAGAGACACACACAATAGAAAACCTAGTAGGTAGAACCACATCAAGAGGCCACAATGAAAAGTTCCCACAAGTAAACTTGTCACCACCTATGAAAAAGGTAATGTAGATAATCTATCAGCCTATTAATCACCTTTATAAGACTAATCTGTTAGAGATAAAGACATATGAATAACCTAGCATTCTAATGGATTCCCCATAATAATGGAGGCAAACCTTATACAATATTTCCACTAAAACAACACACAATAAAAAGTTCTTATGAGATACCATTGTCAAGGGTTTATCAAAGACAACAATCATCCTCAATGAAGTAACCACAACTGTCCCTATATTTGGTGTTGGTTCACCTCTTGTTCCAGTACCAGTGCATCATTTCTACATTATAATGCCTCATTTTCTCATCCTAGTGTCTCATTTATGCATTAGTAAGCCTCCTTTTCTAGTCCCAGTGCCTTATTTTAGAAGCACATTTTCCCATAATCGTGTCTAATGTTCTATTCCTCATGCCTTGTTTTCTCATACCAAGACCTCATTTTATTTACAAAATCCTATTTTTTACACTATTATGTGTCATTTTCTAGACCCCACACCTCATTTTTCTCCCCCACACCTCACATTTTCACCTAATTGTCTCATCTTCCCTCCCATCTACTTGTTTCACATTTGTTTATCCAACACTACATCTTGTTTTATAAACTCAACACTTATTTCCCCAATCTCAATGCCTTCATTCCTCATATCAATGCCTACTTCTCCCATATGATACCTCATTTCTAAGTCACAATACTATAGTGCCCTATTTTGTAGACCTTGTGCACTATTCCCATGCTACCACACCTAGTATACATTTCAACCCCTCATTTTTTTGCATCACAACAATGCCTCCCCCCTAACTTCCTTATACGACCTTCTCATCTGTACTGAGATTCCGCAGCCATCTCACTGCTATGACATCACTTGTTACTGCCTCCTCTTCATACTAGTTATGACCTCAGTTATTGACCTACAACAACATAGTAGATCGCTCACCATTTCTCATCCCTCACCTGCAATTCCTTTGGAAACCTTCATCTTCAACCCCAAAATATTACCCTCTACAAGAGGAAGAACGATCTGCAATGTAGCCTTTATCATCAACCTGACCACCCCACCACAGGTTTTGGTCCTGATCAGAACAAAGCCACGAACTTCGATCGCCAGACCCCGGCCACAAGTAATGAAGCCAGCAGCCCAACATTAGTCCTAACACCTACACTTGGATCGTAGAGATAATTGAACAGTCCATGATATCGGTCAAGGGTTTATCTGTGAAAAGCCATGAGTGGCACCGAGATCACATAGTTAAGATGAACTTGATCCCATGACTTCTCACTCAGACCTCTACAGTTCATATCCAGTAAACCAGAGACCATTGTCTTGAAACTTCAAGCCTAGACACTCCAAACCCACAACAATACTTGGTCTGCAACCTGCCAATCTCTTCTATAACACTAATTTGTTAAAGATAAAGACATATGAATAACCTAGCATTCTAATGGCTTCCCCATAACAATGGAGGCAAACCTTATACAATATTTCCACTAAAACAACACACAGTAAAAAGTTCTTATGAGATACCATTGTCAAGGGTTTATCAAAGACAACAATCATCCTCAATGAAGTAACCACAACTGTCCCTATATTTGGTGTTGGTTCACCTCTTGTTCCAGTACCAGTGCATCATTTCTACATTATAATGCCTCATTTTCTCATCCTAGTGTCTCATTTATGCATTAGTAAGCCTCCTTTTCTAGTCCCAGTGCCTTATTTTAGAATCACATTTTCCCATAATCGTGTCTAATGTTCTATTCCTCATGCCTTGTTTCCTCATACCAAGACCTCATTTTATTTACAAAATCCTATTTTTTACACTATTATGTGTCATTTTCTAGACCCCACACCTCATTTTTCTCCCCCACACCTCACATTTTCACCTCATTATCTCATCTTCCCTCCCATCTACTTGTTTCACATTTGTTTATCCAATACTACATCTTGTTTTATAAACTCAACACTTATTTCCCCAATCTCAATGCCTTCATTCCTCATATCAATGCCTACTTCTCCCATCTGATACCTCATTTCTAAGTCACAATACTATAGTGCCCTATTTTTTAGACCTTGTGCACTATTCCCATGCTACCACACCTAGTATACATTTCAACCCCTCATTTATTTTCATCCAATGCCTTGTCTAAATGTTATGAATGCATTTTATTTATCTTAAGACTGATCGACAATATGTCATAAAATTCAAGATTAGCAGGATAGCCTCAGAGCATCTTACATAGGAAGATCAAAACTTACTTGACTCTATGCATACACGATATTTTAGGGGGATAAGTGTTTCTACATGTGAGGAAACTCAGTCAAGAGAGAGGTTGTGTTACCAACCTTGGATAATAAGATGAATGGATATAAATGATATCACCACCATAAAAAATGTTGTATTAGTCCAAGCAGTTTAACAATTTATTTCATGTTTTGTGAATCCCAATTATATCAAGTCTATATGCAAGATTCACATGGAAACCAAGATACAAACATAATACAAAATACCAGTTGTAAGACATGTCAACACATGCCAATCAATCTTCAAGGTATGCCATAAGCAACGATTTAGATGATATAAAGGCA
Source organism: Alisma plantago-aquatica (assembly GCA_963693085.1). Taxonomy (NCBI): domain Eukaryota; kingdom Viridiplantae; phylum Streptophyta; class Magnoliopsida; order Alismatales; family Alismataceae; genus Alisma; species Alisma plantago-aquatica. The sequence goes on along the minus strand of OY856412.1, from coordinate 497,760,039 downwards.
ACATATAATATCATGGTGGTCCTTCATATAACAAAGTACTATAAATTGCTAGATTTTCATAAGAAATAAGTAGATGAAGCATTACAATTGAATCAAGTACATACACAAATTCAACTAACTATAGACCATATCAGACAAACAATCTCCATAAGAAGCTAGTTATGCAAATAGTAAGTACCTCGATAACCTAAGATCCACTTTTTGGAATATGTGATGCTTACACATATTATCTGACATAATGCATGGTGATAATTTGAAATACTTTTCTGATGCCCATTGCCTCCACAATATCAAGGATCAGAAAATGGTACATGATTAATGTGTATACATCATGTTTTTAGTTACATTTTTATATTTAGTCTTGCAAGTTTATATTGTATTTCACTCGATATATCTCTTATTTTGGTATTTTTGTAGTTTATGCAATTTATTTGATATTTATTGTACTTTTGTGGTTTATTTGTGGACTGATAAAATAAGAAGAGATAATTCATCATCACTCCACAACAAGCTCAAGAATTAAGTCAAAAGTCATAGCCTCACTTCCTACAATTGGAGTAAGTATTATTAAAACATATATGGTCAGTAAAATGGCTCTAAATTTCACATCCAAACTCAGAATTGAGTATTCAAAAGTTATTAGATGAACTATTCTATTACCTACAAAGTGAATATATATACTATTACCAAAATTCGATCGACTCAGTCTTGAGTCAGTTATTTGGGAAGTTGGGAAAATGTTATAGGCAAAACGATTGATTCACCTATTTTAGAATCTACTAAAAAAATCCTAATTGATTGATTGGCTTTCCTAGTTGATTGGTCTACCAAATTAGACAAAATTACAATGAATCTAATGTTTGTCCGATCCACCAGTCCATTTCCATGTCGACAAACTGGAAATTATAAACAATCACTAAAATTACTCCAAATTTCACATACAATATCGTAATTGGGTGATTAAAGATATTTTGAAGTGTAAATTAATTATCTACATAATGAGTGACCATTTATAGTCGACCAACTATTCCTTGAGTATAATTATTCCCCACCATTTAAAATTCTAACAAATGTCTCACAACCATCATATTAATCCCATTTGATTTGATAATTTGTAGGCAAATATAAAAGCTCTAGAGAGACACTTAGGAAAAGGCTTCCCATCCCGTCTCTCTCATTTATAACCCTATCCATCACCAAGGAAGGTCAGAGACTCAATGCCTTGATGTGGATACACACTCCAATGGAGGACATGACCGAAGGCTACACGTACTATTTGAAAGGTGGTTTCATAGACCATGGAGCTTCTCCTCCATGATACTACTTTCTTCACAAGACTCTTCTAATTCACTATTTATTGTATCTTCAACACGACTAGAGAGTAGATCATTTATCAGGATACATGGTATCGTCCTGCCTCCCATACTTTATTTTTTATATTCTGAATGTTTATTTGCATGAACCGTTGGATTGATAATTATTTACTTAATGTATGTCTATCTTGCATGTTAGTTCCAAGTCAAGGAATAGAGACATTACTATCTAGTATTAGAATATCAATCGTTATAGTTAGACCCTTGGTATGACCTTGGATTGTCGATCTCTGGGGTGACTAATTTAGGATACGTAGGTAATAAGACCTCGAGCCTTCGGGGAGATCAATCCTTATGGGGTTCATATTCTAAAAGGATACAGAACACTTCGACCAATCTAATATCCATATGAATGAATGATGTAATTCTTAGAATAGTTATGTAGGCAATGCCCATGAAACATATCAATATAGTAGTTTTATCATAGCGTAAAAAGATATATTTTCGTATTGTGTTAATTTTGTTGATCAACCAACAATCAACCATCAATCATTTTAACTTTTTTTGTCTTAATTAGGATAAATCACAAAATTTTACTTAAAAATGTTGTCCTTTGAGTTTGATCCAACATTACTGTGAAAAAATTTATCTTCTTGCAAGTGGTATTGTTTCACATTTGTCTGGGAAAAAACTAAGACTTATATTTGTAGTGATTTTTAATGCAATTTTCAACATCAGATTTGGCACTGTTGGCCATGACAACATAACATTTTCGAATTTTAGTCTCTTTAGAAAATTCAAGGTTTTTCTTTCTTTGTTTTTGTAATTTTTTTAGTTATGTGTATTTCATTAGTTTTGTTTTATAATTATTATTTTTTAAAATAATTTTTAGTTTGGTTTCATATATTCTTTTGAATTCCTTAGGTTTTCTTTTCAATTTTAGAAATTTATAACTTCCTATTTTCTTTTGTTTTATAAATTTTAAAAATACAATTTTATCTTGAGCTTGATATATAAAATTTCTATTTTCCAGGAATTTATTTAATATGGAGTTGTCAACATCATAAAATGTACAATGTAGAAGATGTGACTCCTTCAATGATGATATATGGGTCTTCCTTAAAGTAACTCGATAAGGTATAGTGGTCGTGCATAAACTCATCGTTGAGCATAAGGTTAGGATTCTTCAATGCACATATAAAACAAACAATAATTAACAACATTCTTGGGGATATGATGAGATGACATTAAATGTAGATGATTATTAAGATGAGGCAGACTTCAATCAACAATATTAAAAGAAATGGTAAAGAGACTTACTATGCAGATCAGTCTCCACCTGGTAGTTATGAAAGGATAAACAACCTAGAGAAGATCCTAGATAACCATGATGTGAAGCTAGTCAAACAAGAAGCCAAAAACAAAACAATGCAATAAGTACTAGACTACATGACTACAAAACTCTTACAACTAGTTGATATGTTTGAGGGTCCACTAGGAAGGTATCTTGAGCAACATGGGTAGATGACCTTGCACAAATGACATCATAGGAGGTGGGTTCCTCATATTCCATATTAGCTGCTAAATAAGATCCACACACATCTACTACACTACCTCTATAAGGAGGAGTGTTGTTGGATCATACTAGATGGTATTTCAGGGTGAAAGGCAATAATACTCCAAGCATCCTATCTAAATTTTTGATTTACCATGGCCAACTAACTACATATTGCATCATGGAGATCTCATGTTCAAGTTTCGATATCTTTTCCATATTCCTTTCACTTGGACCCTCTTTGATGCTACTATAACCACCTAGATGACCATCAAGGGTTTCTTCCCCTCCATCTTGGGTTTTGTGTTTGCTCGATAATTCACTTATTTCTAAGCTTTGGGTGGAGGTTGGGTAGTATGTACTTATTTCCATTCACACTAAACTATATCAGTATTCTTGTTTTTATTTCCTCATGTTTTGTATGCATGTATCATTTTCATTTTAACACTTACATTGTGTGTAAATTTAAACTATTCTCATTTCAATTCTTAGTTCATGCTATGTTTGTTGAAGTCATTATCTTGTTGTCTTAGTTCACATTAGTGTTTGCATTGCATTTCAAATTCAACATTCAATACCCCTTATCTAAAGTAAATTCCCATTACTAGAGACTACCCTTTGTAGCCAATAAATACTAGTATCATGTTCCCTGGAAAGGATGGTTGGTGTTAGAGAAACCGATAAAGGTCAAACACGATGCACCTCCTATTGATTAGTGAAGCATACCTATGGAATATCCATACTTCTCTTTATCACATAATTATTGGGTGTAGTGAATTATAGGAATAATTGGATGCATTTAATCATAAAAATAATATTTGCACATGATCCAAATCCTCTTCTACACTTCTTATTCCATTTTACCTTCCATCCACCAAAAAGAGACAAAACAATCCATAAAAAGTGACAAACCCTAAGTTCATGTGGCATACCACCCCTCTCTATACTCACTTCTTCCATAACCCGCTCTATGTAATAGGGGTGCAACACTAAAAAAAGATGCCAATGTGTACACAAGAAAAGAAAAATGTTGCAATACAAGTAATTGCAGAAATAAATTACAATCTCAATTAGAATCGAGTAAAGTTGTGCATTCTTCCTTCCATACCTCAATTCATTCCATTTTTCATCTCAGGGTCTGTTGCATGCTCCATTGGTATCCATTTGATAAACCCTAGTATTGTATTGTTTGCATACTTATCATTGTGTTGGATTCCTCAATTTTTCATGTAATACTGATATATGACTGTTGTGGTAGATTGTAGTGTAGATGTATTTTTGTGAAGAAAAAATGATAGAGAGAACATGGCTAGTCAGGTTTTGTGATCTCAAGAGGTTGGTTATCTAGACCATATTGGTGGTAGGGATTCAAGCATGATGGGAGTATAAGGCATACATTGGTAGAAGGTATTTATTTGGAGAGTGCTTTGGATTTTGTGTTACTTTGGGATGATAAATGTTCAAGCTCAGGGTTGTTTGATGAATGTATAGTCATCATGTTTTTAGTTACATTTTCATATTTATTTTTCCATGTTTATATTGCATTTCACTCAACATTTCTCTTGATTAGGTTTTTTGTTTTTATAAAATTTATTCTACATTGTGTACTTTGGTGTTTTATTTGCATACTGATACAAGAAGAAGAGAGAAGTCATTATCTCTACAAAACAAGATCAAGAAATAAGCCTAAAAGTCAAAGCCTCATTCCCCCACTTTGATAATTGTAGTATACATTATGAAAATATAGATGGTTAAGAAAGCCATAATAGATTTCACAATAAAACGCAGAGTCAAATGATTCAAAACCTTTTGTATTCATACTTCAATTACCTTTAATATGATATATGTACGGATAAGGAAGTTGATTGACTCACTCTTTGGTTGATCAATTGGGTAGTCAAGTAGAATAACATGTTATGGGCGAAATGATCTTTCATCTCTTGAAACAATTGATTCACCCATTTTAGAAGATACAAAAAGTCAAAATTGTTTGATTGGCTTGCCCACACTAATATCAAGATAGGCTATAACATCAGTTATGTTATGCATAAAACATCATTTATAAAGAAACTCGTAGGATTCCTACATGCATTTTAGCATCAATTTCATGTTAAAGGGAACTGATGTAGTAGGAAGTACTGGTTTGCCATCATAAATAAACTAAGGAAATGAATAGACTATTGCATCAATTCTTTGTAAACAAACCAACACAACATAGTCAAAGTAACAAAAGAAAAACATAATTTCTATTACAACCTCGATTATAGTAACAAAATCAAAAATTAGTCACTTACTGAGCCAAGGGGTAACTTCATGTAGAATTAAAATTTTCAATATAATTGACATTATAAGTCTTTATTTCAGTTTTTTGTGGTCCTATTAGCTAGCTTCTATCAAGTCATGCATCGTCAGTTTTGTCAATATAAATGATGCTCTACACCTATAGAGACAATTTTAATAGAAAAAGTGGTGCTATAAGTATGACTTTTTTATAAAATATATCTACTTTAAGAAGATTAAAACATGTAATACAAAAATGGAAGCTTAAAATATATGCTAAAATGATTTATTAGATTTCATATTCACACCCATTTGAAAGAATTGATGCATTTATTGTAAGACCCCTGACCTAGCTTTCCAATTGATCTTGCTCGCATAGCATGATTATATTCTTAAAACCTTAATCTAATATCATTATGCTCTTTGATAACATGCATCATGCTTACCTTTTCAGTTTGGTCCAATTTGGATGATGTTTGATATAGTTATGCCTTTATGTGCTTGTTTTGGACCTAATTGCAATTTACCCATGTTTAGGGTTTCCTTGCAATTTGTCACATGTTTGTTGTTCCTCACATGTTTTTACATCATGTTGGAGAGAGAGTGGTACCCAAAAGTACTTTTGTGCCTTGGTTTGATGAGGTGGCATGTTGAGTTGAGTTTAAAGGTTTGTTTGGATACCCTATGTGGATGGTTGACCTTGCTTTGTGTTTGACCATTAAACCTTGATTCAGCGATCACCTTGTTGTTTCTTAGACCATTTTCTCTTAGTTTGATGAGGTTTTATTTGTGCCTAGTGGTCTTGGTAGTCAATGATCCAATGATCCTCTCTTCAGTCGCCAACAAACCCTAAAGTTTGGATGTTATGTGGTCGCTAAGTTTTGACCTTCTTCGGTCACCATGTTCTCATCGAATTCTATTCTTTCCTGGACTAGGTTGGTCATTGTTTTTTCTTATTTTTTTCACCCTTGATTCATTCATAATCTTAGTGCTTTCATGGGTGAGATATGGTGGACAAATGGCACGTGTTTGCATGACACCTAACCTCCCTTCTCTCTCTCTAACCCTTACTATATAAACCTTTCTTCTTGCATGCAACTCAACCCTTTGCATGCTCTTGTTTTCTCTCTTTTCCTTGTCACTCATCCCTCTTGTTCTTGATCTTGAAGAAGTGGCCGAACCTCTTGCATGTGAGCTAGGGTTTGGAGCAACCCTTCCTTGGTGGTCATTTGGTGATCCTTTGCTCTTATTTTTTGTTTTGGTAAGTGATCCATATCTTGATCATCATTTTTCTTTCTCAACCCTCTTCTTCTTTCTCTTCTTGGCTGAATCCATGGAGTTTCCATGGTGGAGTTTGAGTTGATCCTTAAGAACTTCTCTCTTCTTGGCCAAATCCATGGTTTTCCATGGTAGTGTTTGAGTTGAGTTGAAGAGTTTCATTTCTTGTCTTTTCAACCTAGGGGTTTGCTCTCTATCTTTATTATTTAACGTCAGGTTTTGTTTCTTTCTATTTGAGGTGAATCTAGCTTGGACAAAGTGGTAATCAATCTAGGGTTCTCTCTCTCTTCTTAGAGCTTCCTTGTGTTTTAGTTGCTTCATCCTTGTGAAGGTGAGTTATATAACTTTATCCTTGGTTATTGCTTACATTTTTCCTTACATGCAAGTAATCTATCCTTAAAACATGGTTCTAAGTAGAATGGTGATGATACATATGTTTAGGTCTATGCTTCATGGTGCCTCTTGAGTAGATAACCTCCTTTTAATGAACCCTAATCTAAGTGCACAATTATCTTGATGATGATGGAGGTGTTGATCCTTACATGCATGTGCTAAATGTTGGTTTTATTTCTCATAATCATGGTTTTTCTTTCTTTCTTGATGATGGAGTTTTTGGATACATTCATGTTGGTAGAAACTTTGGTTCTCTCTCTCTTAATTTATAGCTTGGTTTTTCTCATGTTGATAGCTGAAATTAGGGTTTTGATGTTGATTTCTTCTTAAGGTTTATCCCCTTGATGTTTTTGGTTTCATTGTGATGAGTGACTCATATGATCATGTGGTTGATGATCTTTCTCTCTCCTAATGGACTCTAGATGTTGATGTTTTATTGAACATCAAGTTTGACTTCATAACTTTGTCACCAAGGTTTTCTCTCCTATGCGGTCGATGATGATTTCATGGCTCTCTTCGTCATTGAACCTTAGACCTTTATGGTTAGTGATGCTTTGGTTTCTATTTGGTCGATGAAGGTGGTGTCCTGCCTCAATGCCTTTGGTCACCAAGGGATTCAAGACCCTTTGATTGTTGAGATGTTGGTATTTCTTCAGTCTCTAAGTTCTCACTTTCTCTTCGATCGCCAAGTTCTTATTCGGTCACTATGTGCTGACCTAAGTGATTGTTGAGGGTGACTCATCTCTTTGACTGATGAAGAGGATGAGTCCCAATCTCTTCGGCCCATAAGAATTCTCGGAGTTGTGATTGCCTTGTGTCATTGACTTTGCATTGATGATAGTTGACCTATATGCTTCTAAGAATGTTGGAGAAGGTGATAACTAGGGTTTACATCTATTGCTATTTTGGAAACCCCAATTTGGTTTACCTTGTTGAATTGTAACCCTAATCTAAGTACATGGTGATAATGCTTAACTCTCTTAAGTAATGACATGATGATAGAATACTTTCTCTCTCTTAAATTGTTATAATCCTAATTTTTTGTTACATGAACATCATGGTGCATAATGTAAGATTGTTTTTGAGCTTATACAATACACATGTGGTGATGGTGATGAGCCTTGATGAGGCATGGGGAGATATAGATATTCTTGTAGAGAACAATATACTTATGTCCTTGGCAGTGGCTTTGTTCTCTAATTGAAGTGGTATCCTCTATGTGATGTGACTAGGGATTGGTATCCCATGGAGATGTGACAATGGTGACAATCTCATGTGTTACAGTGAAACAATATCATGTAATGATGATGTGACAAGTTTATACTTTATATGTTTGATGTATTATGAAGTTGAAACATGCCCTTATCTTTGGAGAATCTTTCTAGGGTTTGTATATAACTTTATTGATGAAGTTAAAAGACACCCAATTGGCTTTAACTAATCAAGTGAAACCCTAATCATGTAGTGTCATGTGCCATAGATCCATTCCAATGTCAGAACTTGCTAGATGGTGAAACATGTATTCCTAAGGGAAACTCAGAGCTATATTGTTGAGTATGCGAGGTGCAAGTGTCTGTGTCTCCTTGACATCTTGATCCCAAGTGTGTCGAGGATGGTTACGGTCATGCCTTAGTGTGAGAACGACTACGATCATATCTTGGAGTTTGTGCATTTGACATTTTGATGGCAATGATGATTGTACCTTGGTGGCAGGGCTTTGTATCCTGTTGTCTAGCATCGTGACCTATGTACCAAGGTGGGCTAGGTGTTTTTGGAGTTTGACTTTATATGTCACTGTGGCAGACTTGTACTATTTGAGAGTGTGGGAGATCACATGATTCTGACTCTCCTAGATCTTGTATGGCACTATTTTTGACTTTGTAGTGGACAATTGGAGTTTGAGTGGTATACCTCAAATTCCTCCTGGCTTATAAGACATAATACACCCATGTAGTGTATCTATTTAGGTTTAATCATGACTCACATTGGATGTTTACCCTTGTCTTGTTTCTTATATTGGTTAGTTTCCATATAATGCAATAAGTGAAGTTAACTATTTTACAAAAATAGTTCTTCATATTCCCTCCAAACATGTATTATACCATTCTTATCTTTTGTATCTACTCAGTCTTCTTAGCATGTGTAATCAATTTAAATAATTTATTTAGCAGAATTCACACATCCTATTTAATAATGATACATCCTACTATAGCAATAACCATTAGCTGAGAGTTATATCTCTTGCTGGGACGTTGGTCTCACCTCATGGGTTACCACATCTTTTTAGGTAGTCATCAACAACGTGGGCAGGATCGTGGTACTGAGGAAGAGAAACTTGGAGATCAGTAGCTTCAGAAGGTTGGAAGCTACTATTGTTGTGTATTAGAGTCCTAGTGTTGTCCCTGTACTTTCAGCTCTAAGAAGGGATGTATTTTGTAGATTTTGTGTCTTGATACATGGTTTTGGTAGTAGGCCTTGGTTTGTATATATATGTCTTGTATATGTGCACATGATGTATTTCGTATACAAGTTGTGGTTTATGCCACTGAACAAATAAAAATACTTGATGTGGTATGTGGTACGATACAATTTGATGTACCTTTGTGTAATATGTTTCCACATATGATAGTTATATGAGATCAGGTTTAATTGACCTGCTTTTATGGTAATGTGGTTGTTATGTTGTTGATCATGTGTTTTGTTTTGAGTAATCTTGTTGGTGTGGTATTGGGTGTCACATGTTAGGTTGGTATCAGAGCTTTAGGTTCGCTAAGTCTACAGGGACATAGGACTAGGTTTGTGTCTGTTCTTGTGTCATCCAACATATTTGACTATAGCTATGCTTATGCAGATATGTCTGGAGAGCACAAAGAACATGTGGAGAGTAGCTTTGTTGTACCAGGAGATGGGTCGAGGAGGTAGAAATGGGAGGATGGAGTGTCAGAGATGGGGCCATAGCAACCTATGAAGCCTTAGTTTGACCCTACAACCATGACCAACCCAATGTTTAATCCATATTTGGACAACCAATGGTCATGATTTTGCATATGGAGGATAGAGTGCTCATACCTCAAGCAAGGGAAGTTGTCCCCAATGCGGAATCCCAGGGTTCTGGGAAGACTTTTGAGTGACTGAGACGTATTGGAGTGATCGAGTATGCGGGTAAGGGAGACTCGATGGATGCATATATGTGTTTGAGAAGTTGGAGAAGGCTTTCCTGATCCTTAATATCCCAAGAGAAGATAAGCATGCAGTGTATCTATTGGAGGGTAGTGCTGTCCATTTGTGGGCCATTGCGGAAGAGAAGAGACCTGGTGTGGTTATCAGTTGGGAGGAGTTTTGGTGGGAGTTTCTGAGTTGATACTTCTTGGAGACCCATCTTGATGAGAAGATCTCATAGTTTGAGTAGATCTGACAGAGATTGATGATGATTAATGAGTACGATGCCAAGTTCTTGGAGCTCTTGAGGTTCTATCCTCATATGGCATAAATAAATAAGGACCAGACGGTTTTAGAAGGGTTTGAGCACATAGTTGACAAGAAGAACATCTTCTCTGGAGAACATGGAGATATTTGTTACCTTTGTAGATTTAGTGAGAAGGATCGAGCAGTCGGCGATTGAGAAGCGTGAAGCTAATGCTAATAAGAGGCCAACTTAGTCTCAGGGGGAGTCATCTGGTGGATTTAAGAAGCTGAGGTTTTCATCACCACAGTCACAACGTCGATTAATTTTCTCTGAGCAGAAGTCATTGGTGGTGTCACACTGGTCCCCAAGAAAGGTAGAGGCCATAGTTTTTCACCAGTTGGAGCCCGCAGTACAACATAAGTTTCTTTGATAGGGTCGTCTAGGCCATGGTACAAGGCTAAGACCTATTATAAGTGTGGACAAATCGGTCATACCAAATTGTTTTGCCCTATGAAGGATGAGTAAGTGAATCAACAACCAAGACAGAGTCAGTGGGGTTCCTAACAAAAATAGTTCAGTAGTGGAGGTGGAAAAGGAAGCAGTCAGGCATCTTAGATAGGATCCTCTGGTCAGACTAGTAGAGGGCATGGACTACAACATGCGATGGCTTGATTCTATGCTATGAGTCAGTCGTAGGGAGTGGTTAATCCACAAGTCATGATAGTTCAGATGGAACTTTTTCATTCTGATTTGTCTACTTCTTCTTTTGTATTTGTTTTGGTTGACCCAGGTACGGTGCACTCTTTTATCACCAGAGAGGTGATAGATAGATGTTATCTTCCTGTTTGTAGTAGTTCTGATAGTCTTTGGTTAGAAACCCCTCTTGTTGGTTCCACCGAGTTGTGGGAGGTGTGTCTAGTCTGCGTTCTTTCTTTCTCATAATACAACATTTAAGTGGACCGTATGCCACTTGACATGCATGGATTCAATGTGATCCTTGGAATGGATAACTTATAGAAATATGTTGTGGTCTGGGACTATAATTCCAAGGCAGTGATTTTCTTTTATGGTGATGTTTTTTGGATCTTCCAAGGAGATAGGAATATTCTTCTAATGTTCTTTGTGTTATCCATGAAAGTGGAGAGGTTGATGAGGTAGGGGTGTGAGGATTCCTTGGCACATGTTGTAGATACCAAGGTGAGGACTCCTAGCATCCAAGATGTGCTTTTGGTTCAAGAGTTTGAGGATGTTTCCCCCAAAGAGTTTCCTGGTGTTCCCCCTCTTAGAGAGATTGATTTTGAGATCAATATTGTTCATGTTACATAGCCTATAACACAGTCATCGTATAGGATGGAACCACTAGAGATGCATTAGTTGAAGAAGCAGTTGCAGAAGCTATTAGAGAAGGGCTTTATCAGGTTGAGCACTTCCCCTTTGGGTTCTCCCATATTGTTTTTCAAGAAGGATGACTCTATGAGGTTGTGCGTAGATTACTGGTAGTTGAACAAGGTGACAATCAGAACAAGTACCCATTATTTAGGATAGATGATCTATTTAATCAATTGAGAGGTGCTTCTGTGTTCCCTAAGATAGATCCAAGGTCTGGATACCATTAGTTAAGGATCAAGGCAATGACATACCCAAGTCAGCTTTCATGATTTAGTATAGTCACTACAATTTTTTGGTTATGACATTTGGGCTAATCAATGCATACATTAGCCTATAAACATTGCTCTTATCTTTGGATATCATGGTTCTTGTGAACTATCTTGTTTGTGGTAATCTTGGATATTCTCTTGACTCTTTTTATTATGCCTTGGTTCATGTTGGACTTATTTGATTATATGTGCCCACTTTGAGGTGGATGATTTTTTGGTAATATGTGATATCTTGTTCCCACTTGCATGTGGATGTATGTGTTGTCCATTGTATGATATGGCAACATTGTATAATTCTAACCATACTTTTCTACTTGCCTCTACAATTTACATGCTATGTTATTCAGTAACACTAGAGTATTGTAATTGCATTGGTTTTTGTTTATGGAAGATGTTTAATTTCCTACTAAGCAGGAATGTAATTTCCTGCTCTTTTGTGATGGGGAGGTTACCCCATACCCGAGCAAGATGTGTGATTCTTAAACCATGTTTTATATATTTGGGAGTTTGGCAGTATACCATTCTCTATCAAGCTTCAGATTTATGGGACTTGGCTTCCTTTGCATTAACCAAACCTTATTTTCTCTTTCCTCATGCATTATAACATACCAGATCTTGGACCCTACCCTAGAAATTTGACCTGTTGGGTTTGAACAAACAAGGTTGAGGGTTAGACCTAAAAAGATGTTTTGTAATATCCTAATAAGCTAATGCATGAATGTATCACCTTCATGTAATTCAATACATCACATAATTCATTTAGAGGTAATGTGAACATACATCACTTAATTGGATGAATAATTAAGATAATGGGCCACTAATGGGCCATATGGAATATCTCATAAAAAGAAGCCTCAAAAGTGGAAACAAACTTCAAATTTGCAATCTACTTATCAAAATAAGCTTACATGACAATTTTCATCTAATTTGGACCACCTTGAAATAATAAGGTATGTTTAGGAGAGAGAACATTGATAAAAGGCATTAACATTCAATAATGTGTTTTATAACTCCAAAAGATGGAAATAATGCCAAATTCATATTCAACACAGTTAAATTAACTTGCGAATGAAGTTTCACCTAATTTGGATAATCCTAATGTCATTAATGCATGAGGAAAGAGAAAATAAGGTTTGGTTAATTAACGCATCAAAAGTCTTCAAAAAGGAAATCTAATTGCATAATCAGATTCTACTTACCTTAATTGGTCTATGTGTAAAATTTTACTTAATTTGGATAATGGTTGAACCCTTAATTTAAGAGAACGAAAAAGGAAATTAATGCTATGTCACTTTATTAAATGAATTCGATTTTTTCAAGAATTTTAATCGGATTTCACCTAAAGTTTCCCTATCACACTGTTTCCCAGATTTTATTTATACGACTGTCTTTCACCACTGTTGGATCTTGTATCAGACGGCCATAGAGTCATCTCCTACCTTGGGTAGGAGACTGACTCGCACGACTACAATACTCCGGTAGAGCTCTTGACATGTTCTCTCTCCACAATGCACTATTTTGTTCGATTTTTTGCCAACAACTTGATTTGGATCATCAGAGTCCAATCATCCCAACTTTTGTGGGATTTCCTTCTCTAGAAAGGAAATCCCCAAAATGGGCAAGCTCTCTCTTCGTCGACTTCTTTCCATAGTGGTTTTCCCGACCCCCTAACTAGTACTTAAGGGTTTCTAATCCATCTCTGGGGTCAGAGATACCCTCCTCCCTACTTTATTGCATCTCTAGTGTCTTGAGTCCTCTTGCGTTACTCGTTTCTCATCTCCGGTAACAGTAGACATCTACTCCTTACACCAAGCATCTCTGTTCAATTGCAGACACCAAAAGCATCTTTGAAACCACCTTAAGCTTCTAGCCTCACTTGTAAACCCTCTCTATTTCCCAAACTCCCTACCCTCTAACTGAATTTCACTACTTCTCAGAGCCTCTTGGCAGATGGGTTCCTGGCTACCTGACCTTGCAGAAACAACCAAAAACTATTCCTAGGACCTTTGTGGAGCTTGTGCCTTGGTTAGTTCTTCTTCTCCTCAGGAAATTCTTGAACTTGTCTTTTTGCTTTTCCGCTGTGGTTCTGGACCAGCGATTCATGTTTTCTCAGTGGTCTTTTATGATTTTGGGGTGGTTGGAACTGCTATGACCTCAGGAGCGAGGTTTAAGGTTATGTTCTTACTTTCTTCCTCTAAGCTTTGACTTTACATGATCTAATCTTGCTATTTTTCTACTCCCTCATTGCCATGGTGGGGTGTTATTGCAAAGTGGCAAGATAAATCATCATATAATTTATCCGCTCCCTCAAGAAATAGTAAAGTGGCAAGATAAATCATCATATAATTGCAACATGGCAATGGGGTTCCAAGACCCAATAAATAATATATCAAATCTGATTTTGAGGCAATTAGAACAAGAGAAATAATAATAAAGGAAATAGGGTTCAAGTAATGCCTCATTAAGGGAAATAGGGCTTGGATTACGAATTTCCCAACTTAGGGTGTAAGAATACACATACCTTTCTTTAATGAGATCCAATTATCAACTTGCACCATTTAATTTATTCCAAATTCCACTTTTCCTATTTTCAATGTATAATCATGTATTAGGGTTCATTATGTACATTAATGTAAAGAGAACCCTACTTTTGGACTTTTCTCACAAAACTCTGATTTAGACTCTAAAAACATCACCATTGATCTTATTAGGTTCTCTTGATTAACAAAACATATAATTTTTCATATTTGGAGTTATGAAGTTAAAAGTGCATTTTTGATGATTTTTATCTATTAAATTCATTTTTAGAAAACACCTTTCAATAAAACTCAAAATCAAACCTCAAAACTATTTTTATTAAAAATATTACATTTTTCCAATTCCAAAACATATTTTACTTTAATTTATGGACTAGTGAGTCAAAAGATATGATTTTTATAAAATTGACCCATAACAAAAAGTCACATCATCAAAACATAGCAAGAGAGGCGAAGGGAGAGCGAGAGAGGACCCACCCTCTTACTTGGCCCAATCAGGGGCGGCCTAGTCACGTGATTAAAGGCCACGTTTGACTCACACTAAGGCAAAGAAGAGGGAGAGAAAAGACTAGAACAACCCTCACGTGAAAAACAAGAGAAGTAAAGGCAAGGAGGAACAAAGTGGGGGAAATACATGGGGAAACCATCCTTCTCGCACAGCCACGCCATGGCTAGCAAGCAAAAAATTGCTTCATGTATGTGGTATTGGGCAAAACCATATACGATGATGATTTGAGAAACTAAAAGTGCAAAAAGGAAGAGAAGGAGGTGGTGAACTCACCACACCCAAAAATTGGGTTGTCGGCGCTGCCGAGTTTTGGCGAGATGAGCCTTAAGCCGTGGAGGAAAACTGATCTGGTGTTGTT
The DNA here is from genome assembly GCA_963693085.1 of Alisma plantago-aquatica. Classification (NCBI taxonomy): domain Eukaryota; kingdom Viridiplantae; phylum Streptophyta; class Magnoliopsida; order Alismatales; family Alismataceae; genus Alisma; species Alisma plantago-aquatica. The sequence continues at coordinate 497,744,753 of OY856412.1, read as the reverse complement.
GAGCAGATGGTGTGCAAGGAAATTGAGAGAGAAGGAAGGCTTATAAATGGGTGACAGAATTAAGGATGTAAACACATGTTTATATAGTTAGGTATTAGGGCTTTATAGATGGGTAGCTTTGAGAAGATTGGATAGAAATATTGGGCATTTCTCGAATACGCAATGTTAGGATTCTAATATGGTATAGATGGATGCGGAATTCAATTTGCAATTCAATAAAAGTTATTTCATGAAGTTTCATTGAGAAATGAGGGAGTTATATCTAAAATACCGAACCCCTTTGGTCCACGTTTACTGTTCATGTAGCTAGAGGTAGGGGATTCAGAACATTTAATACAACTTTCTAACTTTAGTCTTTTGATGCATTTAATGTATACAACTTTCTATAATTATTTGAGGGTGCAAACAAAGTCCAATTAAACTCAAATTTGGTACGTTAACTGATTTTGGGGTGAGAAATCTGAATATAAAATTAGATTTACCTTTTGAGAAAGTTACATTAGTCAATTAAGCCAATTAGTCTTTTCTCTTTCTTCTCTCATTAATGACTATTAGATTCTCTAAATTTGATGAAACTTCACCCACAAATCATATTAAGTGTGTTGGATACGAATTTGCCATTATTTCCATTTGTTGGTGTTGCTTATTATCTTAATTAATGATTTGAAAATTTTGTACACTTTCTCTCTCCTAAATTCACCTTCTCATAAAATATTTTTCAAATTGAGTGAAAATTGAACCAAAGGCATATTTTAACATGTAGAACACGAATTTGGCATTATTTTTTAAGGCTTTTATTATTTTATTTAATACATGTAAATCTTATCACTTATTTCATCCTTTTAATTAATTTGGGGCATCTAGAAACTTTCTAAAAATATGAAACTTGGCATATAAGAAATAATAAACGTGAGGAACACAATTTTGATATTTTTTTTCAACATATTATTTAATATTTTTGGTCTTTAAATGATTTTCTCTATTGGATAAAATAAAATATTTAAGATTGTTCAAATAAGATGAAAATTCACACATAGACTCATTTTGACATGTATATTACAAATTTGAGGTTTGTTTCCACTTTTCAAGTTGTTTAATAATTTATTTAACAATTTGAAGAAAAACTCATATTTTCCAATTCCAATTAATGCAAAGATAATAATTATTTTCTAAACTTATCATTCAAGGAAACTTTAAATCAAGGAAAATGAATTTGGGTTTATGATTATCTTTTGAGTTTCCTTTTTATGAATTTTGGTCCATTATCCAAAATTACTAATATTTAACCTATTAAATAATTCCATATCACATTAACATGTTTAAAGCACCATTATTCATTCCTTTTCCTCTTGCTTACTTCAAAATGCTAAGGAATGATCTAGAACGAATTATTTTAACATTATCTCACATATGTTGTAAATTTTCATATTAGACCCTTATTAAAATATTTACTAAGGTATTTGTGCATAAACCCATATGTTGGCAATAATAATGAACAAATGTTCACCAAACCACTACTATTTCCACAAATTGAACATAAAAGCCAAAAAGGATAGAAATGAAAGGAAAAGCTTAGAAAGAGGGACAAAAGATAAAATGTCCAGGATTCGGTATGTTACAATTATACCTCAAAACATTAGAGGAAGGAGTTCTTAGATGTGATCGATAGTGAAGGAAAATGTTTCTTTCCTATCTTAAAACTCCTATATATTTCATTGTAGCATGAGATGTGCTCATGTATGAGACACACTTCATTAATGAGATTCTTTGAATCAAGAGCTAAGTACATTAAATGACATGAAGGGAAATCTAGATTACTCATTGGTACTTAGGGTTAAGTATCAATTGTGGAAGATATTCGGCAAACACATGAATTTTGTAGCTTTGCTTTCTTTGTATCGGATATTGTCTCCTCCATGGGAGCTTCATGGTCCATCTTCTTAAGAATTGTCTCTTCCCTCTTGATTGATCTCCCGTCATTCTTCTTCATATTAATCTTTGGAGTAGGAGATATCTTCTTTTCCTACATGACAACATTACTCTTCTCACATGCCTATTTGTCTTTGTCTCTGGTATCCTAGCTTTCATAGCCCCCACCCCATGCTCTAGTTGTGGCAACCCACAATGTCATCCTTTTTCTCAGGCTTGGAGATGTATTCTTCCTTTCACTAACCTTGGGCCTCCTTCACAGTTTTGTGGACATAATGGGTTGCATATGAATCATCATCATTTCTTGTAAAGACAATGATTGTTGCTGGAAATCAACATCGGAATAGCATGTTGAAGTTGTATCACAAAGAAGGATGGAAACATGGATGGACATTGAGGTAGACTGTGGCAAAGAAGAAGTGCATCACAGAGGACTGGAAGCTTTGCATGGTTGAGAGGACAAAATAGGTGAATCACATATATCACAAAGCAAAATTCTTCATAAGACATGGTGCTTTGAAGAGGATAAGGGGCACATGATGAGGAATCAAGAGTGAGCATTCACATGAGTTGTGGCCTGTGTGGGAGAAGGGTGAGCGGTTTTGGAGAACATTATATTTTAACTCCAAAATTTTTATCATATCTCTGGACAACCAAATAGATATTTCATGTTGAGTTGGATATTCTTAATTTTCAGCCATCCTATTGGGAGCAGAGAAAGGAACAATAGTAGAAGATACGCATAAGCTGCAACCAAAGTGCTACAAGGAAGTTAATAAATTTGTTAATCAATGGAGAGAGACAATTTCTCCTCTCTGGGTGATCAGGGGTAATAAAGAGATGGACATAGTGGAAGAAGTAGTTGGCACATCGATAGTTACCATGAACAATTGGGGATATGTTTCACACTCAAGAAAATAACAATATATCATTTCTATCTAACAAAGGCATGTTGCTTCAATATGGTGATGCTCAACTAAAATCGGCTTCATATTTGACTAAATCAACACATATAATTTTTAGATGGTTCCGCAATGTAGATGTAGATTATAGTTGCCAACAATCCAAAAGTTTCATTATGGGTGATGAACATAGAGCATTAATCCCAAAGACATATTAGTGGACAAAGATAGAGTAGCCATAGAATTGTTGATCGTTCGTGAAGCATACTCGATACTACATAAGTTCTAACAATTTGATCCTAAATGGTATTTCCTATTCAACGCTATTTGATTATTTGAAACTGATATGAAGACCAATGCAAGATGAATGGAGTATGGATAAGTATGAACCATTTAGGAGTACAATTTACATGCAAACACGATCATCCACATGCACTTACTAGTGATATGTGCATAATATTTGGTTGTTTCCTAATGATCTTGAAGTGGTAGACCAATTACATTCGTTCTCCTCATCTTCCTCATAGAATTCTCATATGAGCTAGTGTTATGGACTTCCCTCTTCATATGTATAACCATGTCCTTTTTTAACACATTAGTGAAGCACTGGGCAGATTAATCAAATTTACAATCATACTACTAATTTTATGAGTATATTTCTAAGGTTGCGATAGAGATTAATACTTCAAATTTGATTCACCCAACTGTTATTATAAATGGCATGGATTTTCATACAAAGTATGAATCTCTATGGATGTTTACAATTGTTATGAAAGAATGGGGTATGTACTCAACGACTGTAAATATATAGGAAAGATAAAAAGATATAAGTACTATTGCACAAGACAAAGAGGATGCATGTGCGAAATGGGTGGAAGAGGAAGATTAGTGGCAAACTTATTTTGGTCACAACATTCATACAAGACGTCCACCCAGGAACAATGCTAGACCACATATTCAGACCGACAGAGAATGTTATTTCATAGAGGTAGCCATTTTGCAACCCTCAATCAAGATGAATACAGTAGAAATGATGGATGTTGAAGAAGATGACACATCACCTCCGAATGCAGTTCCGTCACACTTACCAAGTGTGGCAACAAAGGCTTGGATGAGAAAGAGAAAATAAGCATATGTTGATACCATGAAAGACTAAATTTCTATGATTAGACAAGATGAAATTCAAGACAACACTCATCCTGCTATTGAACCCTAGACATCCCTGGTCATCGACACTTCTTTATATAACAATTCTTTCATTGATCCTGTGGGAGATGAGGTTATTTTCCATAATACTGACAATGAAGATAACAATAGTGATGAATCGGAAAGGAATGAACAAAACTTGAAACAATCAAAACCATCAACCTTCCCTAACAACTCTGACATCTAGACATCATCTTTAACTATATGGAAGATTGGTCGAGAGGTGAGATCCAGCAGTGGTGAGATGAAGTCAGTCCCTTATTACACTCAGAGCCAAGCAAGGAAGCAAGCAAAAGAACAACTTGAACTCGACCCTTGGTAGGATTCATGTGTGGATGATTAATGACTCTAGTAAGCGACTAATGAAGCCCTTCCAATCACATTGTCTTCAAGCTTCGACGCTAACTATGAAAGATCGTGTGGTGCTATTCATTTTTTTCAAAAATCAGGTGTTTAGGTGCTTATTTAAACCTTTGATTTTGAAGGCAATTTCGGTTCATGTAATGTAATAGAGTAACTATTGTTTTCTAGGTTTAGTAAAAGGTTATACAAATTCCTAAAAAAAAGGTGCCACGTGCATCCGGCGGCTGGGTTGTTTTCGTGGGGTAAAAACCAAATTCCCCCCATTACATCAAATCAAGACACGACGTGGGGGATGAATTGTGTTGCGCGTGAACGCACGTCGCCGCATTTGTAACCGATTGATACTTGTGAATTCATGCTCACACGTCGTCGAAGCATATCGCACTATATAAATCTACCACTACCTTGCCTCTTCTTCCATCCTCCAACAAGAGCCAAACAGAATCACCAATCGTTTAAATCTCAAAGCCGCAGCAACTCTAGCATTTGCTAGAAGCCAAGACCAACACCATGAACCCCAACGCCGCATTCCTCCTCGCCCTCCTTGTGGCAGCTGTCGCCGTCTCAGTCTCAGGCGACACCAAACCCAAGGCCGCTCACCCCCAGCATGACGTGCCGGACTTCCCATGGGCTGCCGGTATCCCAGGCTTCAGTGGTGGCGCAAACAACTGGTGGGGTGGGATGGACTGGAAAAACTTTAAGATGCCAACCTCCACAATCTGCAAGGAGAAGGGCCGCTGCTACAACAAGAAGCTGGTCTGCCCCGCGAAGTGCTTCAAGTCCTGGAAAACTTCTAGCAAGAACGGCGCCAGCGGTAGCACTGCAACCTGCTCCTTCGACTGCAAGAAGTGTGTTGCCACTTGCTAAGCTGAGATGGTGGATTGGCTACTTCGCTTTGGTTACTCAAGCCTAAGGGGAGGGTTCTATTTGGTGAATGCTTGATTTAGTTGATTTTGTTATATGGGTGGGTGTAATGTTTGTGTGTTATTTTCCTGAATGGTGGTGCCAAACCAAGTACTCTTCTTCCCGGAGCGGTTAAGAATTATATATACACCAATTCAAAAATAAACAAAATGTGATTTCTATCTCTTTTCGCTTTTGTTTACTCATTATTATCTCCTTCCAGCATAATGTATGATTAAGAATGGTGTTCCCTATCCTTGTGTGATTTCTTATATGTATGAAACTATATGCGCTTACATAGTTTTGTTGTGGACATTTTGGTTCGAAACATGTGTACTTGGGAAGGAATAAAATTAAGGACTTCTTGCACTTGTCACAATAATAACTAATTATATTTGATTATACACCTTAAAAGTATGAAATGTTTTTTAGATGATTTTTCATTGTGAAGAAAAGAGGTCAAACTCTATAACATAATAGTGAAAGGGAGCCTCTAGTTATCGCTATAAATTCTTCTCTCGGTGCTCTAGTTAGATATCCAGCCTGCGACCTGCATCTAACAAACCGATTAGGCTTTACGGTTGAACCACCTAGTAGTATTGAACTTGGAGGATCACGCTGTTCTAATTGCTATTTGCATTAAATGGTCTATGGAAGTGTTATCGTACAATTTAGGAGGTAAGTACAAAGTGAGAATTCAGTTAATTATTGTGACAATTGGATGAACTTCAGAACCTAAAAAAAAATACAAGGCACATAAAAAAAATTGAAGGCGCATGAATGCCATTTGGTATGGAACATATGTAGGGAAATATGAGAATGAGTAGGCAACAGAAACGAAAATTTCTTTCCATATTTTCCTTAACCAATAGATTGAGTCAACAATAATGTATCGGGAAAAAAAGTGCAAGACATACATTGTCCTAGAACAAGTCCAACCACTATTGTTGCAGAGAGATGTGTTTCCTTCACAAGCAGCACACAGATGACAACCATAGGTGTCTTTTCTGGTGTAGCACACACGGACGGTGGTTGACAACTTCCTCCTAGTGTGGCAAAAAAAGCTTACACGCCTCTACGTAGTGTACGCAGACCACCGGTAACACCACGTTGTACTTTCAAAGTCGGCAGGAATGAGTTGTCCTTCCATTTGTCAATGTGTAAGCGTCGACTTCCTTTCCTCTTGTTACATCTCACTTACAGTTGAGACTGCAAGACTCTGTCATACGTTACCAGAATTGTGAGATGAGAAGTTTTGAAACAATCTCTTGACTTCCTTTTTAGATTTTGTGTCTATTGTGTGTCTTGAACCTTGACCACCCCTTCTCCTTATATAGGAGCGGATGGGCTAGGATTTTCAAAATCCATAGGATAGGAAGGTCATATCTCATGACCTTACGACTGTTCTGGACAACCCATTGGTCGAATGGATCATTCAGTCGATCGATTGACACACCAGTCGATAGATTGGCTTGTGGTCAACGATGCAATAACATTGTCCTTTAATGTGATGATTAATGCATGTCGTTACGCATATCAATAATTATCAGGCCGAGACAAATTGGTCATTTTGCATCCAGTCGGTCGACTCGGTATTCTAAACATCCGTTGGGAACCTGGTTCAGTCGCTTGGTTGGACACTCCAACCAGTCGACTTGTTCTTTCCATTGGCCACGGTCAGTAAGATCCAGTTAGTTCACTGGACACTCTAGTTGATCGAACGGACACTCCAACCTGTTGACTGACATAGTCAATGTTGTTTAATTTGATTACCTAAACACTTTTAGTAACAAACTTAAATATTATTCATTAGTACACTCCTATTTCAAGTGCATCATATGTTTGTGACCCTATAGGTATCATATATGTTGCCAGTGAAACCCATAACCATTATGACTACACAATCAACGAGCGGTATCTAACAACATATTATTGCTACCCAAATAATTGGAAAGTTGGAGAACAACTACAATCTATAATCTTTGATCAGTGTTGACATAATCATATAGTTCTTTTGTCTCTGATATCCATATTCTGAGGCATGAAATCGTCATCCTGTTAATACTCAATTTTTGATTCCTGAACTAGAGCAGACTGTTGAGATATAGTGAGTTCATATATCATATATTGACTCACACGAGCATGGTCATGTGTTTCTTAGTCTCTCTTATCAAGGGCTAGGGACATCAAACTCTCAATGGGAGGGACAAATCCCATATGCATCTTCACAATCAATCCTCATTTGTCACAATGTACCCAATCACTGTTGGGGAATAGGAACGACAAAGAAAGTAGAGAAAATAAATTTTTTGTCCCTATTTCTTGTCATAAGATTGCGTCAACAACGATGTATCTAAGAAAGAAGGTAGCAATAGGTATACCTGATCCTAGATCAAGTCCAGTGACTACTCTTGCTTGGTTATGTGCACTCTTCACAAGACACACATAATAAATTGGCAACAACAGTCTCCTAGTGTAACACCACGAACGACGGTGGTTGTTGTCATCCTAGCATGGAGACAACATCCTCTACGCCTCTCTGTAGTCTATGTGGACCAAATAACTCCCAAAGATAACAAGAAGGATTTGTCCATTCAAACGTCAACGTGCTAGCATTGACTTACTCTCCCTTCTCTCTTCCTTAATGTCTCTTCCTTTTATGGGTAAGACTTGCTTAGGATCTCATGTTACCACAACTGTGAGAGGAGAACAATTTTCAAAGCTTATTTTTGTGTCTTCTAAATGCCTTTTTATTGGATGGTCATGGGCAAGGTTCCCAGATCAATCGGGAGTCAAAGAGGTGAATTTTTACAAATTTTTGGCTACTGCGAGTCATGAATCAGTATGTTCACATTTAAAACTATCAGTTCATATGCGAATTGCTCAGTTCAACACTTTAACCGACCAGTTCACATGTAATTAGTCGATTCAACAATTAAATCGCTCAGTTCACTATATTTCCTATGAGTTAAGATTTGGGCAAGCTCATGCCCGTCACACGTGCCTTCACGCATGCCCAAACTAGTCCCAAACCAGCCCCCAAACCGCCACCACATGGCAGATGGTGATTGGGAGGTTTTTTTTGAAATTATGCAATAAGCAAATAAATTTGTTTTGTTTATAACTTTTGAATCGTAATGAATTTTTTAATAAAATAAAAACTGTTGGTTTCGTTACAAAAAATGCATTCTAACAAGCCTAATATTGACATATTTTTGAGAAAAATAATACAAAAATGATATATATAGGTTAATTGACAACCAACTATGGTTCTCATAAATGGTTATTGACACCCAAAAATGATTTGTTGACGTCCAAAATGGTTCATTGACACCCAGAAGTATAAAGATGATGCCAAATAAGGTATTGACAACTAAAACAACTATTTAACCATTTTGGGCACTATTTAGCCATTTTTGGATGCTATGACGCTCATAAATGGTTATTGACACCAAAAAATGGTTAATTGATGCCCAAAATGGTGCATTGACACCCAAAAGCATAAAGATGGCGCCCGAATAAGGTAATTGATGCCCAAAATGGTTCATTGACACTTAGAAGTTTAAAATGACGCCCAAATAAGTCATTTGTGGATGCTATGGAGCCAATAAATGGTTATTGACACCAAAAATGGTTAATTGACGCCCAAAATGGTTCATTGACATCACCCAAAGGTATAATGATGACGCCCAAATAACGTAATTGACGCCCAAAATGGTTCATTGACACCCAAAAGTTTAAAATGATGCCCAAATAAGGCATCGACAACCAAAACAACATAACAACACCCAAATAGGTCTGTTTGACACCTAAGAACCACTTAATGGTGCCCAAAATGGTTCATTGACACCTAGAATTATAACGACACCCATAAATGGCTATTGACATCTAAAAATGGTTATTTGACACCCAAAAGAGTTCATTGACACCCAAAAGTATAAAAATACTCCCAAATAGGTTTGTTTGACACCTAAGAACAATTTAATGGCACCCAAATATGGTTGTTCACATAAAATAGGGTATAAGGGTACTTCACACCGAATAATAACTTATTGGCACCCATAAATGGCTAATGACACCCAAAGATGGTTAATTGATCCCCAAAATGGTTCATTGGCATCTAGAATTATTGACACCCAAAAATAGTTAGTTGACGTCCAAAATGGTTCATTGACACCTAGAAGTATAAAGATGATGACCACATAAGGTATTAACAATAAAAACAATTATTTAACCATTTTTGGGTGCTATTTAGCCATTTTTGGATGCTATGGTGCCCATAAATGGTTATTGGCACCCAAAAATGGTTAATTGATGCCCAAAAGGTGCATTGACACTCAAAAGTATAAAGATGGCACCCAAATAAGGTAATTGATGCCTAAAATGGTTCATTGACACCCAGAAGTTTAAAATGACACCCAAATAAGGCATTTTTGGATGCTATGGTGCCCATAAATGGTTATTGACACCCAAAAATAGTTAATTGACGCCCAAAATTGTTCATTGATACCCATAAATTTAAAATGATGCCAAAATAAGGCATCAACAACCAAAATAACATAATGACACTCAAATAGGTTTGGTTTACACCTAAGAACCACTTAATGGTGCCCAAAATAGTTCATTGACACCTAGAATTATAACGACACCCATAAATGGTCATTGACACCCAAAAATGGTTAATTGATGTCCAAAAGAGTTCATTGACACCCAAAAGTATAAAAATGCTCCCAAATAGGTCTGTTTGACACCTAAGAACAATTTAATGGCACCCAAATATGGTTGTATGCATCAAATAGGATATAAGGGCACTTCACGCCGAATAATAACTTATTGGCGCCCACAAATGGCTAATGACACCCAAAGATGGTTAATTGATGCCCAAAATGGTTCATTGACATCTAGAATAAACTATTCATATCATTTATATATTTTTTGTTAAAAATATATCAATATTAGTCTTATTGGAATGCATTTTTCATAACAAATCCAATGATTTTTGTTTCGTCAAAAAATTCATCACAGTTCAAAAGTTATAAGCAAAACAAATTTATTTATCAATTACATGACCTCCACCTACCCATCCAATTAAACCCCGCCACGTCACCTCGCCACCCCCACAAAACCACCCACCCACCCCAGTTGGCTGTGCATAGCACCCGTGCATGAGGGTGTTGCACAGGACCAGCTAAATTCTGATTTCCTATTCACAAATGTATTGGCTTTTAATGTGATGTTTATTGCACAACATGACATTGGCATCAATCCTTGATCCAGTCATACTGATCACTCAACCGGTCATTTCACATCTGAAACAATTGATTCACTTTTTGAAACGGTTGGTTCATTCTGAACCAGGGTATTCATATTCTGAACTGGCTGGTTCATTTCTGAACTGGGCAATTCAAATTCTAGTTCACCCAATATACAACCATTGTTGTTTAAATTGAATACCTAAACACTTTAGTAATCAAGTTAAACCATATTCATGAGTAAACTCCCTTTCTAGGTGCATCATATGTGTGTGACCCTATACGTCTCAAATTGTGTTGGCAGTGAATGTCCATAACCAAGTTATGATGTCACAAGCAATGAGCGATATCTAGCAACACATCATTGCTATCTAAGTAATTGGAAAGTTGGAGAACAAATTCAACCTACAATCTATAATCAGTGTTATAGTGATCGTATAGTTCCTTTGTCTCGGATATCCAAATTGAATCCAAGGCATGGAACCATCATCCTCTCAAAGTTCAGTCCACGTTCCTTGAACTAGAGCAAACTATATGAGATGCATGTGAGCTTGCATATCACATATTGAGTCACATGAGTATGGCCATATGTTTCTCAGTCTCACTTATCTAGTAGCTAGGATATCAATCTCATGTACGAGGGGAAAATCCCATCTACATGAATCACACTCAATCCCCATGTGTCATAGGGTATCCAAGCATCACCTTTATGATAACCCTCATTCAAGGTCATGTTAGGGATAATGTCAAAATACATACAATGACATGTGATGAGTGTAGTTACTTTATGTCTAAGAACCACAATCACCAATATCATTATGAGAGATCATTCTAACTACCATTCAATGGTTTCCATGCATCACTCTCAAGGTGGGTCTGTCTGGTACACTATTCTACAAAAAGTACCTATGTGCTTGGCTTGATATCACATATCATAATTTATGAGATTCTATCATCAACCAACACATACTCCGGTCTTATGTATTATTTTCGTCTACTTTTCTTCCAATATAACATCCAAGTAGGGACATAACAAGAATGTATGTATAATTATCATACATATGATCTCATTGTTTAGGTCCTCAACCTGAAGACATATAGCAACATCATTCTTTTGACATCTAGCATGTTTGTGTTATCATCTCATGATTGAGACAAACATAATAGACATCATTACCTTTATGATTATTAAATCAAGTATATCATATCACATTACAATCACCATATGATTAGCTCTGTGGGCATACATACCAACAAGCTCTCACTTACACTTAGAGCCAATAACCTACAAATCTTATTCCAAGTGATCTTTAGTGTGTCCATCATGTTTCTTATATACAAGCACTTTCATAGAGGGTTAGCAACGTTTGATTCTAGTCGGTATTTTGCAAGTGTTCACGTCTCTTTGTTGTATGAATTCTCACATGAGATGGAATTGTTGTTGTATTCTATCTTAGATTCCTTGCCAGCTCCATTATTTTCACAATATTTCTATCGTGTCATCAAGGGTTAGAACCTTCCAAAATTTCATCAACATGAACTTCTTGATCCATACAGTATCCTCTCCTATTCTCAAAATAGCAAGGTACTCGACTTCTATTGCAGAATTAAACAAATTTCTCTTGCTCAAAACTTTTCTATCTTACGATTCCTGTTTTATGATAAAACACAAATTTAGATTGCGATTGTTAATTTCTTTGTCATTTTGGATGCTTGTATTGGTATAACCCTTTACACCTAACTTTTACTCATTACCATAACCAAGGAACCCATCCTTTTAGTGCTTCTCATGTTCTTAAGGATGTTATTTATGGAAGTCTAATTATATTCATTGGGATCTAACAAATATCCACTCATCATGTCCAATGCATATGAGACAACATGATGATATATAATACTGTGAATGCAATTGGCATCTTACTCATGTATTCATGTTCATTTCACAAGCTAGGATACTAAGATATTGAGAGACTAATTCCATGTGACATGGACAAATTTTCTCTCATTGAGTACTCCATGTTGAACCCTTCAACATCGTTCCAATGTTTGTTCTCTTACTTAGATCAAGAAGTGTTCTAGATCTTTCTCTATAGATCTTGATTCCTAAGATATAGGAAGCTTCCCCTAAGTTCTTCATAGAGAAGGTACTTCCTTGTCACATTTTAATATATGAAGGATAAGGACGACATTCCCCATCATTATGTGGAATATAAATATGATCCCTTTTGTAATCACAAGTTTCATCATTTTGACAAAATTCAAACTGTTTGACCATCATACCAAGTTGAAGATTACAGCTCTGAGATGCTTGCTTCAATCCATATATTAACTTTTGTAGCTCATAGACTTCATTTACAATAATTGGATTTATAAAGCCTTTAGGTTGTGTAACATACACATCCTCAACATTATTCTTATTATGGAACGTGGTTTTAACATCCATTTTTCCAAATCTCATAGTCATATTAAGCTGCAATGGAACACATGATCATGATAAATTCAACCATGGAAACAAGTGAAAAGATTCCGCCATGTTCAACACCTTGAACTTGTTTGAAACCCTCTTCAACCACTTTGTCCTTCAAGGTTTTTACATTAGCATCCATGTTGGTCTTTTTCTTGAAGACCCACTTGCACCCAATTGGTTTTACCCCTTTAGGTAAATCCACCAAGGTCATACCTTGTTGGTGTACATGGAGCCCATCTTTGATCCCATGGCCTCAAGTCATTTCTCAAATTGTGGTCTCTCAATGTCTTATGGGTAGGTTGTAGGCTCATCATCTATGATGAAAACATCACCTTCTCGAGTTATAAAATATCATAATCATCCAGACTCAAGGTGTGTTCTTCTAGATTTATGAGGTTTTGTGTTTCATAAGGAACTTGAGATTCCACAACAATTTGTGATTCTCATTGTTCCTAATGTACCTCTTTTGTTTAAATGTTTTCTTGTTGGTCTTGAACTTTTCCAATCCTACTTTTCTCTGACTAATTCCTTTGGAATCAAATTCCTTTCTACAAATACAACCATCCTGGAAACAAACACTTTTGTTGTTGGATTTGGATATAAAAGTAGTATTAAAAAAATAACATTTGTGAACAAATATTTTCAAAAAATGATTTTCTTATATAAGATTTCATTCTTTGTCTTTATGAAAGGCATATTGGGACACCTCCCATTCCATATCTCATATGGTGTCTTTTGAACCATTTTAGAGGATACATTGTTTAGTATAAAACATATATGTGCCCAAAAGGAAATTGGAAGATTAGCTAGATGTTTTGATAATTGCACCATGACTAATAAGGTGTGAGACCTTCATTTTGATACATCATTATGTTTTGGGAGGAGTTCATTGTGATACATTATCATGGTCGCCCAGAAGGTCATCAAAATCTTGGTTCAAAGTATTTTTCATGTCGATCATATCAAAATGTTTTAATACTTATAACAAGATGGTTATGTACTTCATTCATGATCTCCTTGAACACTTCTCAGACTACCACCTCTAGCAATTATTCTAAAAGGTCTATATACATCAATAAGTATGAGACCTATTTAAATACTTGTTCTCCCACTATTTCTAGTGAATGGTATTTTTTTCATATTGCCCAATAAATAAGATTTGCATGTCTCTATTGGTTCAATAACCAAAAGAGTCCAGACAACCATCTTAATGGGTTCTAGAAATGCATTTCATTTATGTGATCTTGATGATGATGCTATTGGTATTCATTTTTGGAGACATTGAGTCATTCAGTATATTTGTTATACAACTATTGAGTATAGATTATGAGACATAGGAAAATACCATATAAGATCTCATCTTTAAAGAAAAACATCAAATATTCATAATATTCTTGTCCATATAAGATACATGATGTTTTTCATTAATTGCAAGTACATAATAGCAATTCACTAATTCAAATACATGACCATTAGGCTTTGATGAATGACATATTCCAACTATAGTGGCATCAACTCTTGCACCATGTAGTTCTAGCTTACTTCTTCTCAGATCCTGAAATGGAGATTTCTATCTCCTACTTCTTTTTGGGTTCCTCTATATAAAGAGTACAATTCCTTTTCTAGTGTCCAGGCTGGTGGCAGTGGTGTCACTTTCCTTTCTTATTCACTCCTCCCTTTGCTTTAAGTGTATAAGAGTTGGGTTTCTAACTGGCTTTGGAACTCTTCTTGGCCTTATCTTTTCCCTTGGACTTTCCTTTTCCTTTTACGATCATAATTATAAATTTAGGATTGTCTTTCTTCGTCTATGCTTTAGCAATTATCAACATGCCAAACAATTTTGACAATGTCTTATCAAAATTGTTCATGTTGTAGTTTATGACAAATTGGCTATATAATTCTGGTAATGACTATAGAATCACATTTGTGGCCAACTCTTGGCCCAAGGTAAATCTTAGTCTCGTTAGGTTCCACATACCCAATCACATTCGACACATAGGGTCCCATTGGATCTCTCTTTTCCATATTGATCCTGAACAACACCTTTGAGATATTATGTCTCTCTTGTTTTTCCTGATCCTAAAACATGTTCTTGAGATGTGTTACCATCTCAATGAATTCCATGTTTTCCTGCTATCTCTACAACTCAAAGTTCATTTCACATAGAATCATATACTTGACATCCATGACATCTTCAGTATGCTTCTTGTAAGCATCCCTTTCAGCCTTAGGCATGGTGGGAGGGGGCTCATCTGGCTCTGGTGTCTCTAGGATATAGAGCTTGTGATCTTGAGTGAGAATGATTCTCAATGTCCTGAACCAATCATGAAAGTTTGCATTTAACTTGTCCTTCTCAAGGACCAATCATAATGAAAACGTGTTCATGTTTGACATTAGCTCCTGCAAAAGAAAATTTGCAACTGTTGTCAGAACACTTTTGATTTGATTTGATAGTATTGACAATGTTAATTAGGCCTTTAATTAATTATTACTCCCACTCTTTTATTCAAATTGATAGCCCTCACATATCAATCTAAAAGATTGTTGCATAAAACATTATATTGAGCCAAGACCCAAAACAATTAAGTTACTACCCGGCCGACGCCACTGTCCATAACCAATGATTAAGGTAGGGAACATTTTTGAATAGGATCTCATGAAATTCTTTTATAGATGGTATGAAAAACTCCTTGCCATGCTCCATCTACATGCTTCTAGACATTTAATCCCATTAAGGTCACCTATTTAAGTCTGACCCAAAAGCCAACACGATAGTAATGCACCATGCTTGACAGGCCCACATGACTACCATCACACTTCCACAAGATAGACGGTGCACCATACTTGGCGTGCCCATGCTTAGTCGGTCAAGTTTTTCATGTGTTTTTCTTATGGAAAGCATCTAAGATTTAATATTAGTTTTATGGATTCTAAATTTATGTAAATACATATACATATCGAATTACTACATATTAATAATATTTGCCATATGCATACTATATCCACAAATGAAATATGTAATCATAAAATGCAAGCGATGGTTATGGCCATACTAATGCAATTCCTTAGAGCCACAAGGAAGTGCTACCACCTAAGGTCCACATCATAAGTAGCAACCTGATGTTGAATAAGATCTATATTGGAACTAGTCTGGGTCGATCGACTCAACTCTTGGTCTGATCATTTGGCCTCCTGGTCAATCGGTTGGTCTCTTGAATCGTTCGTCCGGTCTTCGGTTCATGTGATGTCTGGACTCTACCAATTGCATGGAATGGTTAGAATGTTATGTGGTTATTAATCTTTTTTATGAACTTCTAACCACACATGTGTTATGAGCTTGATAATGGTATCTAGTAAAGGCTATGGTGATTATGATAAGACACAGGTTGAATATGCCCTTGTGAGGCATGTTGAGGCACTTGTGATACATGAATAATGTGAATGGGGTCTATGACCTGGCAATGACTTGTTGCATAAAATTAGATGGCTTTTCCCAATAATGAGTTGAGGGTTTGATGTCCCTTGCTATGTGGTCTTGTTGATGATTTGGTGAATGCCATTAATACAAGTATCATGTGATGATAGTGTGACAAGCTCACACCCAGTGCACCGTGAGGAAACTTGATGTTACCAAGTGAATATTCAAGATACTGAATTGACAAGTCAGTGTTACTGACTTTTGATCTAGAAATAAACCCTATATGTGTGGCAACACATCCCATTATCACACAGATAATGAGGTGTTACGTGAAAACGTGCGGAAAACACCATAACCACAGATTATCAAAAACACGGGTTAATTAAAACCGATTGCGGAAAACTGATAAACTGTGAAACTATTACTTTCCAGTCCATATCCTGCACAGAAACATGTCATATACATATTTATACATGCATACACAAGATCTGATACGTGTCCACAGCTCAAGAATAGCTGTTCATCCATCGCATGAGATCACACCTGTTCATATATACATAAAGGCCCACATCCGGCCAACAGCAGGATATACAGATATCATCGAACGATCTTCGTGAAACATCGTCAAAACACTACCAAGGACCTGAGAGTACAGGGATGACTCTAGACTCTACTACAAAACATCCAAAACAGCAGCATGTCCAACGCTTGCCTTCTACTGCTCCTCAAGCTGCTCGTCCGCAACACCACAACCACAACCACGTCTACCTCGACCACCTAAAAAGGGTGTAAACCAGCGGAGTGAGACAATTGAACAATTGTCCCAGTGGGAAACATAGCTCCCCACCGCAACTATAGAACCTCAGCAAGATAAACTATACCAGCAGTTAACTAACAACAGGTATAACAAGAGCAGTTATATATATAGCAAGATTTACTCTTACCGGCAAGCATATCAGCTGTACCAAAGCATATAACCAGATGTCTTTCAAAGGAACATGATTATCAAGATAAGATATATCACTATGTAGCAGGATTATTAGAACAGGGTATAATGCCATATAACCTGATTATCAAGATAAGGTAGATCACCACATGACCTGCAAGGTATAACGAAATATTACACAAACAAGGCCTCAACCAATGTTTCGTATTTGATATGACTAGTAAATACTAAACAGCTGTATTACATTTTATTATGCTCTGAGGATTTGAACCGTACCGTTCAAATCCAACCTTCGGTTACGAAACCCAAGACGGTGCCATACAAGGTCAATGGAAGAGCCAGACTCCACGACCTCCCACCTCATGGTCAGTACATGAGTACAACACAAGCAGGACCGCAGTCACATGCTGAAGTGGTCTAAGCCACAGGGTTAGCTCCATAGGCTACCCATTCTCTAGCCCGCCTTGGTACAGGTCACGGCGCTAGTAAAACTGAGCCACGGGCCTGATCATCGTGCTCTGAGCCATGAACGCATTCATGCTCCATACATCACATATCCTGAGCCATGGGCCTGTTCACCATGCTCTACACACATATCTGAGTCTGCAACTGAAGTTACACTCTTACCTCCTCATTTTCAGTCTAGGAGCAACCTACACATATTCAACAATATGCGCTTCCAGGTTATCCCGTAGGAAAACCTGTTTCACCATCACCAAGTCCTGACGATGATGGATCTATGGCCAGGGCAAACTACATGATGTATTTCACTGTGCTTAATTAGTATCTTTTAGATGGATTGCAAAATTCAACCAAGGTGTATAACATGCAAGATATAACAGAAAGTAAAGAACATTATATTAGGATCTATTCATATCAACCTGATCCATCTTAAGGATCCAACATCACATGTTATCACTTGGCCTCTTGCCAACCATCCAGATCCATCTCAAGGATCATCACATACCACAGGATCTCAATCCTTTCATCATGTCACTGCCTCTTCAAGGCTCACATCAACGTCATGGGACCAACATATCCTTCATACATAATCTTATAGAGCAATTATCAAAATACTGTTACTCATTACATATGTCACATAGCCCTTTCATGGCTAAGTCATCACCTGCATGGTTAGGGTACACAATAATCATAGATTCAACATAAGGAATATGCTCGCTATCATGAAAGATCATTCAAGATAATCTACTTATCAATATGACACTTATTTGGTAACCAATTATGTTAAGTACATCATTAACAAACCATACTGATGCTTACCCTTATCTCAAGATTATACAAACAATCAGGGTATATGGAGATCATGTTATGTATACAAAACTAACACTATTATTACCAATGTCATTATTGTTGCCATCAGCTGTTGTCATCTTTATCATGAGGCAACCTTTAACATAACTGTCACTTAGCATCATTATTACCAACATTATTATCATTAAACAAACTACTAGAGTAGTTATCATCATCTTCTTTATCATTAACAATTAAGCATAAGGGTCACATCATGCATCAATTACATGAGGGCTAACATCATATACATTACTATCTTTAGCATCCTTATTGTTTGCAAGGCTTCATATACATATTGATAGTATCACAAACACCATCATCGTTTAATTAGTTAATGGATAAGCATCCACTTCCATCACATATGAGGCCGTCACCAAAGAAACTCATACCCTCACTATAGCCTCACAACCCTCATCTAAAGCTTATCACCCAACATGGGTATCGACTACCACACTATCCCTATCGGCCAACACTCACTACTAACCCTATCGGCCCTCACACATCCTGCACATAGGGTAGGGTATCGTCCAACATGGCTATCGGCCATTAGGGTATCACCCATCATGGTGTCGTCCATTAGGGCTATCGGCCATTAGGGTTATCAGCCACCATGGCCCAAGGCTTATCGCCCAACCCTAACACTCATGGCACTACATGACCCTATCGTCCACCACATGGACAAGGAGATACCTCGACACAAGAGCACCCACTCTATCATCCAACACAAGGACATCCATATCGGCCAACACCATCAGGCCATATCGCCCAACAAGAGAAGGGGTATCGTTCATATCCAAGGCACTCACCATATCTCCAAGGCACTCACCATCTCTTGGGTATACCAACTACGAAATCCATGGTTATATGATCCCATTTCCACTGTGGTATAGGAAAAGGTTGCAACGTACCTGCCGGCTTTTGATGCTCAGCCTTGACTTGCTGACAGACCGCACACCTAGACACAAACTCAGCTACATCTTTCTTCAAGCCGGGCCACCAATACAAGTCCTTCAGACTATGGTACATCTTGGTGACACCTGGATGCATGGCATACATCGACGTGTGTGCTTCCTCGAGCACCAACTTCCTCAGATTATCAACATCTGGAACCACCATCCTATTATGATAGCAAACCACTCCATCCTCGGACTCATGGAACCCATCACGCTTTTCGCTGCCAAACTCTGATCTGATTAGCTGTACTGTATCATCCGTTTGCTGTGCATCCTTGATCTGCTGTCTCAACGTGGGCTTGATTTGCATCTGTGCTAAAAGTCCAGCTAACGAGGAAACCTCCATCTGTACGTTCATCTGCCGTAAGGAGACTAACATGTCCCGCCTATGGCATACCAAAGAACTCATCTGTGCCTTCTTGGGAGTAGAAGACTTTCTGCTAAGCGCGTCTGCTACCACATTCGCCTTACCAGGATGATACTCGATAGTGCAATCACAATCATTGATCAACTCCATCCACCGACGTTGTCGCATGTTCAACTCTTGCTGTGAGAAGATGTACTTCAGATTCTTGTGATCTGTAAAGATCTGACACACTTCCCCATAAAGATAGTGTCTCCAAATCTTTAACGCATGAACCACTACTGCCAGCTCCAAGTCATGGGTCGGATAGTTCTCCTCGTGTTTCTTAAGCTGTTGCGAAGCAAAAGAAACCACATGATCTTCCTGCATCAGCACACAACCCAAACCTTTCTTGGACGCATCACAGAAAACAACATAGCCTTTTCCAGATTCTGGCAAGATCAACACTGGAGCACTGGTTAGCTTTTCCTTCAAACTTTGGAAATCTTGCTGACATCGATTATCCCAAACAAAAGGTACATCCTTCCTGGTCAACTTCGTCACCGGTAGAGCTATCGAACTGAAGTCCTTGATAAACCTCCAGTAGTATCCTGCTAGACCAAGGAAACTACGAACTTCTGTCGGCGTCTTCGGCTGTTCCCAATCCGCAACAGATTCCACTTTCTTCGGATCTACTTTGACTCCTTCAGCGGATATCACATGTCCTAAGAAAGTCACTTCATCCAACCAGAACTCACACTTACTAAACTTAGCATACAACTGATGTTGACGAAGGAGAGTCAATGCTTGACGAAGATGTTGCTCATGCTCTAGCCGGTTCCGACTATAGATCAAGATGTAGTCTATAAAAACTACAACAAACTGATCTAAGAATGGACGAAACACTCTGTTCATCAGGTCCATGAAAGCAGCAGGTGCATTGGCTAGCCCAAACGGCATAACCACAAACTCAAAATGACCATACCTCATCCTAAAAGCTGACTTTGGTATGTCATCCGCCTTTATCCTCAACTGATGATATCCAGACCGTAGATCGATCTTTGAAAACACTGTAGCACCACGCAACTGATCGAACAGGTCGTCTATCCTCGGCAACGGGTACTTATTCTTGATCGTGACCTTGTTCAACTGCCGGTAATCTATACACAACCGCATTGAACCATCCTTCTTCTTAACGAACAACACGGGAGCACCCCAAGGTGACGTGCTCGGTCTGATGAAACCTTTCTCCAACAACTCTTGCAACTGCTTCTTCAACTCTACCATCTCTGCTGGATCCATCCTATACAGTGTTTGTGCAATCGGCTGCGTTCCCGGAACCAGATTGATCTCAAAATCGATCTCTCGGGGTGGAGGAACACCAGGAAACTCCTCGAGAAACACATCTGCAAACTCTCGGACCACTGACACTTCTTCAAGGTTAAGGCCTTTCGCCTTGGTATCCACAACGGTATCCACAACGTGAGCTAAGAACGCCTCACATCCTTGTCACAACAACCTATCTGCCACCATAGCTGATACCAGACACGTCGGAAGAATCTTCCTATCTCCCTGGAAGATCCACTTCTCTCCAGCAACATCAAACACCGCCTGCTTGGAACCACAGTCCAAGACAACCTTATACTTCTCTAAGGTATCCATCCCAAGGATAACATCGAAACCATGCATATCAAGTGGTATGAGATCCACCTGAATGCTGTGTCCCGAAAAAGACAAAACACAAGATGGACACTCTTCTCGAAGCAAAGAGGAACCATCAAGAGGGGTTTCTAGCAACAAGCTATCCTTCTTACAACTAACAGGTAGATGACAGTTTTCAAGCATACTATAGGCGATAAAAGAGTGTGTAGCACCCGGGTCAACCAGAACAGATATAAAGAAAGAAGAAGACATATTAGAATGAAATAACTCCATCTGACCTGTCACCACTCGCGGGTTGATTACCGCCTCCGGCTGATTCATGGCATAGAATCAAGCCGTAGCTTGCTGTCCATGACCTCTTCTTCCTTGAGCAGACGATCCAGCTAGAGATGCTTGACCGCGTCCTCGTCCTCTACTACCACTGGGTTGTGGTCTCTCAGACTTCTGGAAACTCTGCCTCGGTTGCTGCATCACTTCAACATCTATATTCGGGCAATTGAACTTCCAATGCCCAACTTGTCCACAGAGATGACATGCTCTATTGTCAACTCGTGGACTAGATGGCCCTGTCACTGCCACCGAAGCTGAGCTGTGCACCTTAGATGGTGAAGAAACATGACCTTTTCCCTTACTCGGAGACCACTGAGATGGTACACCAGCACTTCTCATCACTGACGGTTCTAAAAACCTGGGTTTCTTGAAGCCACCAAACCTTCGTCCTTGAAACTGAGCAGGTCTTTTAAGAGACACCGATTCTCTTTTCTCCCTTACTGTCCTCTCGATCCGTCGAACTGATTCCACAAATGTAGCAAACCGCTCTCGGTTTTCCAGCGCAGACACATGGGTTGTCAACTCAGCACTCAAACCCTTCTCGAAACGTCTGATCCGTTCATCATCTGTCGCCGCCATGTGAGGATAGAACCTCAACAGGTCCATAAACTTAGCTTCATACTCGGTGATGTTCATCGTTCCTTGCCGCAACTTCTCAAACTGACTGATCTTATCATCCAGGTACGTCTTCGAAAAGTATCTGGTGACGAACTCGCGCCGAAACACTTCCCAACAGATCACCTCACCAGGCCGCTTCTCTTCCTCGATGGTCCACCAGTGACCAACACTACCCTTCAAAAGGTAGACAGCATGCTTTACTTTGTCTGCTTCGGGGATGTCGAGGATCCGGAAAGCCTTTTCAAGACTCGTCAACCACAGATCTGCATCCGCTGGATCAGCCGTTCCAGCATAATCCGAAGCTCCGACTCGGCAAAGCCGCTCAAAGGTCTTCCCGATACCTGATGCTTCTCCATGGGGAACCTGTGCTCGCGGAGGAGGCACTGGTAATCGCTCAACCATGAGATTCATCGTAGCCATTAACTGCCCCATAAGCTGTTGGTAGGCAGGGTGTTCAAGTATGGCTGGGTCTGGTTGGGGAACCTCAGGCACCCGATCTTCATGTGCCTGTCTATCTGCTCCATCAACCGATGCAGCATCACTATACTCAGGAGCATGTTCTTCATGGTTTCCAGACATCTTGGCTTTTCTCCCGCTGAGGGCAGAAGATTTTTGTAAGATAACCTGGAAAACTCATAAGAACAGACTCAACCTAGTCCTAGATCCCTGTAGACTCAGCGAACCTAGAACTCTGATACCAAAACTTGTGGCAACACATCCCATTATCACACAGATAACGAGGTGTTACGCGAAAACGTGCGGAAAACACCATAACCACAGATTATCAAAAACACGGGTTAATTAAAACCGATTGCGGAAAACTGATAAACTGTGAAACTATTACTTTCCAGTCCATATCCTGCACAGAAACATGTCATATACATATTTATACACGCATACACAAGATCTGATACGTGTCCACAGCTCAAGAATAGCTGTTCATCCATCGCATGAGATCACACCTGTTCATATATACATAAAGGCCCACATCCGGCCAACAGCAGGATATACAGATATCATCGAACGATCTTCGTGAAACATCGTCAAAACACTGCCAAGGACCTCAGAGTACAGGGATGACTCTAGACTCTACTACAAAACATCCAAAACAGTAGCATGTCCAACGCTTGCCTTCTACTGCTCCTCAAGCTGCTCGTCCGCAACACCACAACCACGACCACGTCTACCTCGACCACCTAAAAAGGGTGTAAACCAGCGGAGTGAGACAATTGAACAATTGTCCCAGCGGGAAACATAGCTCCCCACCGCAACTATAGAACCTCAGCAAGATAAACTATAGCAGCAGTTAACTAACAACAGTTATAACAAGAGCAGTTATATATATAGCAAGATTTACTCTTACTGGCAAGCATACCAGCTGTACCAAAGCATATAACCAGATGTCTTTCAAAGGAACATGATTATCAAGATAAGATATATCACTATGTAGCAGGATTATTAGAACAGGGTATAATGCCATATAACCTGATTATCAAGATAAGGTAGATCACCACATGACCTGCAAGGTATAACGAAATATTACACAAACAAGGCCTCAACCAATGTTTCGTATTTGATATGACTAGTAAATACTAAACGGCTGTATTACATTTTATTATGCCCTGAGGATTTGAACCGTACCGTTCAAATCCAACCTTCGGTTACGAAACCCAAGACGGTGCCATACAAGGTCAATGGAAGAGCCAGACTCCACGACCTCCCACCTCATGGTCAGTACATGAGTACAACACAAGCAGGACTGCAGTCACATGCTGAAGTGGTCTAAGCCACATGGTTAGCTCCATAGGCTACCCATTCTCTAGCCCGCCTTGGTATAGGTCACGACGCTAGTAAAACTGAGCCACGGGCCTGATCATCGTGCTCTGAGCCATGAACACATTCATGCTCCATACATCACATATCCTGAGCCATGGGCCTGTTCACCATGCTCTACACACATATCTGAGTCTGCAACCGAAGTTACACTCTTACCTCCTCATTTTCAGGCTAGGAGCAACCTACACATATTCAACAATATGCGCTTCCAGGTTATCCCGTAGGAAAACCTGTTTCACCATCACCAAGTCCTGACGATGATGGATCTATGGCCAGGGCAAACTACATGATGTATTTCACTGTGCTTAATTAGTATCTTTTAGATGGATTGCAAGATTCAACCAAGGTGTATAACATGCAAGATATAGCAGAAAGTAAAGAACATTATATTAGGATCTATTCATATCAACCTGATCCATCTTAAGGATCCAACATCACATGTTATCACTTGGCCTCTTGCCAACCATCCAGATCCATCTCAAGGATCATCACATACCACAGGATCTCAATCCTTTCATCATGTCACTGCCTCTTCAAGGCTCACATCAACGTCATGGGACCAACATATCCTTCATACATAATCTTATAGAGCAATTATCAAAATACTGTTACTCATTACATATGTCACATAGCCCTTTCATGGCTAAGTCATCACCTGCATGGTTAGGGTACACAATAATCATAGATTCAACATAAGGAATATGCTCGCTATCATGAAAGATCATTCAAGATAATCTACTTATCAATATGACACTTATTTGGTAACCAAGTATGTTAAGTACATCATTAACAAACCATACTGATGCTTACCCTTATCTCAAGATTATACAAACAATCAGGGTATATGGAGATCATGTTATGTATACAAAACTAACACTATTATTACCAATGTCATTATTGTTGCCATCAGCTGTTGTCATCTTTATCATGAGGCAACCTTTAACATAACTGTCACTTAGCATCATTATTACCAACATTATTATCATTAAACAAACTACTAGAGTAGTTATCATCATCTTCTTTATCATTAAAAATTAAGCATAAGGGTCACATCATGCATCAATTACATGAGGGCTAACATCATATACATTACTATCTTTAGCATCCTTATTGTTTGCAAGGCTTCATATACATATTGATAGTATCACAAACACCATCATCGTTTAATTAGTTAATGGATAAGCATCCACTTCCATCACATATGAGGCCATCACCAAAGAAACTCATACCCTCACTATAGCCTCACAACCCTCATCTAAAGCTTATCACCCAACATGGGTATCGACTACCACACTATCCCTATCGGCCAACACTCACTACTAACCCTATCGGCCAACACTCACTACTAACCCTATCGGCCCTCACACATCCTGCACATAGGGTAGGGTATCGTCCAACATGGCTATCGGCCATTAGGGTATCGCCCATCATGGTGTCGTCCATTAGGGCTATCGGCCATTAGGGTTATCAGCCACCATGGCCCAAGGCTTATCGCCCAACCCTAACACTCATGGCACTACATGACCCTATCGTCCACCACATGGACAAGGAGATACCTCGACACAAGAGCACCCACTCTATCATCCAACACAAGGACATCCATATCGGCCAACACCATCAGGCCATATCGCCCAACAAGAGAAGGGGTATCGTTCATCTCCAAGGCACTCACCATATCGGCCAACAAACCCTAGCTCCCCCTATCGCCCAACACATGGGCAAAGGTATCGGCCAACCTTCAAGAGCACAACATATCGTCCACCAAGGTGCCATGTTGGCCACCAAAGAGAGCACCATGTCGCCCAACATGGTCACCATGTCGGCCAACACTCAAGCTAGGTCAACCTATCGACCTCCAACTCAAGGAACTCAAACCCTAAGTCATCATATCGGACAACACAAAGAACAAAGGTGTTGCTCAACCCAAGAACACTCATATCGTTCAACTTAAGGGCAAGTGTGTCGCCCAACACACTCACAAGGAAGGGGTATCGCCCAACCCTAGGTCATCTTCAACCTCCAACACAAAGAGCACAAACCCTAGAAAGAAAAGGTATACAAAGGACACCCTAAACCCTAGAGGGGGATATCGACCACTAAAGCACATAAGCAAAATGCTCAAGCAAGGAACTAAGCTAGTCTACTAACATGTAACAAGGTTAAAGCTAGAGGTAAGAGAGTTAGGGTTAGAAACTATGCAACCCGCCTTAAGCTCCAAGCTTCAAGGAAGAAGATGCACTCCAAGGTCCAAAGCTATCGTCCACCAAGCTGCTCCAGGGAGGTGTATCGGCCACCACTTCAGCTCCAAGGAAGTGTATCGGCCAACACGAGCAAGGTGGAGAGGGGTATCGTGCACCAAGGGTGGAGGGGAGACTAAAGGACCAAAGGAGACTAAGGCAAGGAGAAGAGCTACCTATATAGGAAGAAGGGGAGGAGAAACCAAGGTACAACCATGCTATGTGTCGCCCACCCAAGGGACACATGTCCACCAACTCAAGCCACCTCTCATGCAAGCCATAAGGCACTTGTCCAAGATGTGCACCAATTGTCCACCAACCAAGCCAAGCCATCTGGGCGACACAACAAGAGCTACTGGGCGACACACCAAGCAACTGGGCGACACAAGGCTCAAGCAAGCCCAAACAAGGCACCTCAAGGCCCAAACAAGCTCAACTCAGGCCCAAAGGACTCAAACAACAAGCCCAAGCCTTCCTCTCAACCCTAGAGGAAGCAAAGAGGGGAAAACATCTCAAAAGATGGCAAACTTGCACACAAAACCCTAAACTTGGGTTATTTGCAAGTAGCCCCTCGAACTCTCAACAAAGCTCAACAAAACCCTAATCACCACTTAAGGTGATAAGCAAGCACCAAAGCACCAAGATCAAGCAAAACAAACAGGGTAAACCCTAAACGCAGGTCAGGGTCCTTACAACCATAAACCTCTACAAAAGGATTTCGTCCCCAAAATCCGAAGAGAAAAGCGAGGGATACTTCCTCCTCATCTCTTCCTCAAGCTCCCACGTGGCTTCCTCAACGCCACGGTGATGCCAAAGGACCTTCACAAGAACCAGATCCTTTCTCTTCAGCTTCTTGACTCTTCTGTCAAGGATCATCATAGGACCCTCTTCATAAGTCACATCTTTGTCAAGCTCAACTTCAACTGGTTGTATCACTGTTCCTGTATCCGGATGACTTTTCTTCAGCATACTGACATGGAACACTGGATGTAACCTGTGCAACTCTGGAGGCAATTCTAACTCATAAGCCACCTTGCCAACACGTGCTATGACTGAGTAAGGCCCCATATATCTGGGAGCTAACTTACCCTTCCGTCCAAACCTCAGCACACCTTTCCACGGAGAGACTTTAAGATACACCTTGTCTCCCACCTGGAACTCCAAGGGTCATCGGCGATTGTCGGCATAAGACTTCTGCCTATCTTGTGCCGCTTTCAACTGTTGTTGTATCACCTTGATCTTTTCCGTCGTCTGCTGTACTAACTCAGGACCCAAAAGCTGATATTCACCAGACTCATACCAACACAAAGGAGATCTTTACTTCCTTCCATACAAAGCCTCATAGGGAGCCATGTCAATGCTCCGCTGATAGCTATTGTTGTAGGCAAACTCTATCAAACTGAGATGTACGTCCCAACTGCCTAGGAACTGCAAAACACAAGCACGAAGAAGATCCTCCAAAGTATGAATAGTCCTCTCAGACTGTCCATCTGTCTGCGTGTGGAAAGCGGTACTGAACTTCAACTGCATTCCCATCGCCCTGTGCAACTGTTCCCAAAAACAACTTGTAAACTGAGGACCTCTATCAGAAACTATCATTGCTGGCACACCATGCAAATGAACTATCTCATCTACATATACTCGAGCGAGCTTTTCAGCTGTATACGTGGTCTTCACAGGTATGAAATGGGCAGACTTCGTTAATCTGTCCACTATCACCCAAATGGAATCATGATTCCTAGTTGTCCTGGGTATACCAACTACGAAATCCATGGTTATATGATCCCATTTCCACTGTGGTATAGGCAAAGGTTGCAACGTACCTGCCGGATTTTGATGCTCAGCCTTGACTTGCTGACACACCGCACACCTAGACACAAACTCAGCTACATCTTTCTTCAAGCCGGGCCACCAATACAAGTCCTTCAGACTATGGTACATCTTGGTGACACCTTGATGCATGGCATACATCGACTTGTGTGCTTCCTTGAGCACAAACTTCCTCAGATTATCAGCATCTGGAACCACCATCCTATTATGATAGCAAACCACTCCATCCTTGGACTCATGGAACCCATCACGCTTTTCACTGCCAAACTCTGATCTGATTAGCTGTACTGTATCATCCGTTTGCTGTGCATCCTTGATCTGCTGTCTCAACGTGGGCTTGATTTGCATCTGTGCTAAAAGTCCAGCTAATGAGGAAACCTCCATCTGTATGTTCATCTGCCGTAAGGAGACTACATGTCCCGCCTATGGCATACCAAAGAACTCATATGTGCCTTCTTGGGAGTAGAAGACTTTCTGCTAAGCGCGTCTGCTACCACATTCTCCTTACCAGGATGATACTCGATAGTGCAATCATAATCATTGATCAACTCCATCCACCGACGCTGTCGCATGTTCAACTCTTGCTGTGAGAAGATGTACTTCAGATTCTTGTGATCTGTAAAGATCTGACACACTTCCCCATAAAGATAGTGTCTCCAAATCTTTAACGCATGAACCACTGCTGCCAGCTCCAAGTCATGGGTTAGATAGTTCTCCTCGTGTTTCTTAAGCTGTTGCGAAGCAAAAGAAACCACATGATCTTCCTGCATCAGCACACAACCCAAACCTTTCTTGGACGCATCACAGAAAACAACATAGCCTTTTCCAGATTCTGGCAAGATCAACACTGGAGCACTGGTTAGCTTTTCCTTCAAACTTTGGAAATCTTGCTGACATCGATTATCCCAAACAAAAGGTACATCCTTCCTGGTCAACTTCATCATCGGTAGAGCTATCGAACTGAAGTCCTTGATAAACCTCCGGTAGTATCCTGCTAGACCAAGGAAACTACGAACTTCTGTCGGCGTCTTCGGCTGTTCCCAATCCGCAACAGATTCCACTTTCTTCGGATCTACTTTGACTCCTTCAGCGGATATCACATGTCCTAAGAAAGTCACTTCATCCAACCAGAACTCACACTTACTAAACTTAGCATACAACTGATGTTGACGAAGGAGAGTCAATGCTTGACGAAGATGTTGCTCATGCTCTAGCCGGTTCCGACTATAGATCAAGATGTAGTCTATAAAAACTACAACAAACTGATCTAAGAATGGATGAAACACTTTGTTCATCAGGTCCATGAAAGCAGCAGGTGCATTGGCTAGCCCAAACGGCATAACCACAAACTCAAAATGACCATACCTCATCCTAAAAGCTGACTTTGGTATGTCATCCGCCTTTATCCTCAACTGATGATATCCAGACCGTAGATCGATCTTCGAAAACACTGTAGCACCACGCAACTGATCGAACAGGTCGTCTATCCTCGACAACGGGTACTTATTCTTGATCGTGACCTTGTTCAACTGCCGGTAATCTATACACAACCGCATTGAACCATCCTTCTTCTTAACGAACAACACGGGATCACCCCAAGGTGACGTGCTCGGTCTGATGAAACCTTTCTCCAACAACTCTTGCAACTGCTTCTTCAACTCTACCATCTCTGCTGGATCCATCCTATACGGTGTCTGTGCAATCGGCTGCGTTCCCGGAACCAGATTGATCTCAAAATCGATCTCTCGGGGTGGAGGAACACCAGGAAACTCCTCGAGAAACACATCTGCAAACTCTCGGACCACTGACACTTCTTCAAGGTTAAGGCCTTTCGCCTTGGTATCCACAACGGTATCCACAACGTGAGCTAAGAACGCCTCACATCCTTGTCGCAACAACCTATCTGCCACCATAGCTGATACCAGACACGTCGGAAGAATCTTCCTATCTCCCTGGAAGATCCACTTCTCTCCAGCAACATCAAACACCGCCTGCTTGGAACCACAGTCCAAGACAACCTTATACTTCTCTAAGGTATCCATCCCAAGGATAACATCGAAACCATGCATATCAAGTGGTATGAGATCCACCTGAATGCTGTGTCCCGAAAAAGACAAAACACAAGATGGACACTCTTCTCGAAGCAAAGAGGAACCATCAAGAGGGGTTTCTAGCAACAAGCTATCCTTCTTACAACTAACAGGTAGATGACAGTTTTCAAGCATACTATAGGCGATAAAAGAGTGTGTAGCACCCGGGTCAACCAGAACAGATATAAAGAAAGAAGAAGACATATCAGAATGAAATAACTCCATCTGACCTGTCACCACTCACGGGTTGACTACCGCCTCCGGCTGATTCATGGCATAGAATCAAGCTGTAGCTTGCTGTCCACGACCTCTGCTTCCTTGAGCAGACGATCCAACTAGAGATGCTTGACCGCGTCCTCGTCCTCTACTACCACTGGGCTGTGGTCTCTCAGACTTCTGGAAACTCTGCCTCGGTTGCTGCATCACTTCAACATCTCTATTCAGGCAATTGAACTTCCAATGCCCGACTTGTCCACAGAGATGACATGCTCTATTGTCAACTCGTGGACTAGATGGCCCTGTCACTGCCACCGAAGCTGAGCTGTGCACCTTAGATGGTGAAGAAACATGACCTTTTCCCTTACTCGGAGACCACTGAGATGGTACACCAGCACTTCTCATCACTGACGGTTCTAAAAACCTGGGTTTCTTGAAGCCACCAAACCTTCGTCCTTGAAACTGAGCAGGTCTTTTAAGAGACACCGACTCTCTTTTCTCCCTTACTGTCCTCTCGATCCGTCGAACTGATTCCACAAATGTAGCAAACCGCTCTCGGTTTTCCAGCGCAGACACAGGGGTTGTCAACTCAGCACTCAAACCCTTCTCGAAACGTCTGATCCGTTCATCATCTGTCGCCGCCATGTGAGGATAGAACCTCAACAGATCCATAAACTTAGCTTCATACTCGGTGATGTTCATCGTTCCTTGCCGCAAATTCTCAAACTGACTGATCTTCTCATCCAGGTACGTCTTCGAAAAGTATCTGGTGACGAACTCGCGCCGAAACACTTCCCAACAGATCACCTCACCAGGCCGCTTCTCTTCCTCGATGGTCCACCAGTGACCAACACTACCCTTCAAAAGGTAGACAGCATGCTTTACTTTGTCTGCTTCGGGTATGTCGAGGATCCGGAAAGCCTTTTCAAGACTCGTCAACCATAGATATGCATCCGCTGGATCAGCCGTTCCAGCATAATCCGAAGCTCCGACTCGGCAAAGCCGCTCAAAGGTCTTCCCGATACCTGATGCTTCTCCATGGGGAACCTTTGCTCACGGAGGAGGCACTGGTAATCGCTCAACCATGAGATTCATCGTAGCCATTAACTGCCCCATAAGCTGTTGGTAGGCAGGGTGTTCAAGTATGGCTGGGTCTGGTTGGGGAACCTCAGGCACCCGATCTTCATGTGCCTGTCTATCTGCTCCATCAACCGATGCAGCATCACTATACTCAGGAGCATGTTCTTCATGGTTTCCAGACATCTTGGCTTTTCTCCCGCTAAGGGCAGAAGATTTTTGTAAGATAACCTAGAAAACTCATAAGAACAGACTCAACCTAGTCCTAGATCCCTGTAGACTCAGCGAACCTAGAGCTCTGATACCAAAACTTGTGGCAACACATCCCATTATCACACAGATAACGAGGTGTTACGCGAAAACGTGCGGAAAACACCATAACCACAGATTATAAAAAACACGGGTTAATTAAAACCGATTGCGGAAAACTGATAAACTGTGAAACTATTACTTTCCAGTCCATATCCTGCACAGAAACATGTCATATACATATTTATACACGCATACACAAGATCTGATACGTGTCCACAGCTCAAGAATAGCTGTTCATCCATCGCATGAGATCACACCTGTTCATATATACATAAAGGCCCACATCCGGCCAACAGTAGGATATACAGATATCATCGAACGATCTTCGTGAAACATCGTCAAAACACTGCCAAGGACCTCAGAGTACAGGGATGACTCTAGACTCTACTACAAAACATCCAAAATAGTAGCATGTCCAACGCTTGCCTTCTACTGCTCCTCAAGCTGCTCGTCCGCAACACCACAACCACGACCACGTCTACCTCGACCACCTAAAAAGGGTGTAAACCAGCGGAGTGAGACAATTGAACAATTGTCCCAGCGGGAAACATAGCTCCCCACCGCAACTATAGAACCTCAGCAAGATAAACTATAGCAGCAGTTAACTAACAACAGTTATAACAAGAGCAGTTATATATATAGCAAGATTTACTCTTACTGGCAAGCATACCAGCTGTACCAAAGCATATAACCAGATGTCTTTCAAAGGAACATGATTATCAAGATAAGATATATCACTATGTAGCAGGATTATTAGAACAGGGTATAATGCCATATAACCTGATTATCAAGATAAGGTAGATCACCACATGACCTGCAAGGTATAACGGAATATTACACAAACAAGGCCTCAACCAATGTTTCGTATTTGATATGACTAGTAAATACTAAACGGCTGTATTACATTTTATTATGCCCTGAGGATTTGAACCGTACCGTTCAAATCCAACCTTTGGTTACGAAACCCAAGACGGTGCCATACAAGGTCAATGGAAGAGCCAGACTCCACGACCTCCCACCTCATGGTCAGTACATGAGTACAACACAAGCAGGACTGCAGTCACATGCTGAAGTGGTCTAAGCCACATGGTTAGCTCCATAGGCTACCCATTCTCTAGCCCACCTTGGTATAGGTCACGGCGCTAGTAAAACTGAGCCACGAGCCTGATCATCGTGCTCTGAGCCATGAACGCATTCATGCTCCATACATCACATATCCTGAGCCATGGGCCTGTTCACCATGCTCTACACACATATCTCAGTCTGCAACCGAAGTTACACTCTTACCTCCTCATTTTCAGGCTAGGAGCAACCTACACATATTCAACAATATGCGCTTCCAGGTTATCCCGTAGGAAAACCTGTTTCACCATCACCAAGTCCTGACGATGATGGATCTATGGCCAGGGCAAACTACATGATGTATTTCACTGTGCTTAATTAGTATCTTTTAGATGGATTGCAAGATTCAACCAAGGTGTATAACATGCAAGATATAACAGAAAGTAAAGAACATTATATTAGGATCTATTCATATCAACCTGATCCATCTTAAGGATCCAACATCACATGTTATCACTTGGCCTCTTGCCAACCATCCAGATCCATCTCAAGGATCATCACATACCACAGGATCTCAATCCTTTCATCATGTCACTGCCTCTTCAAGGCTCACATCAACGTCATGGGACCAACATATCCTTCATACATAATCTTATAGAGCAATTATCAAAATACTGTTACTCATTACATATGTCACATAGCCCTTTCATGGCTAAGTCATCACCTGCATGGTTAGGGTACACAATAATCATAGATTCAACATAAGGAATATGCTCGCTATCATGAAAGATCATTCAAGATAATCTACTTATCAATATGACACTTATTTGGTAACCAAGTATGTTAAGTACATCATTAACAAACCATACTGATGCTTACCCTTATCTCAAGATTATACAAACAATCAGGGTATATGGAGATCATGTTATGTATACAAAACTAACACTATTATTACCAATGTCATTATTGTTTCCATCAGCTGTTGTCATCTTTATCATGAGGCAACCTTTAACATAACTGTCACTTAGCATCATTATTACCAACATTATTATCATTAAACAAACTACTAGAGTAGTTATCATCATCTTCTTTATCATTAACAATTAAGCATAAGGGTCACATCATGCATCAATTACATGAGGGCTAACATCATATACATTACTATCTTTAGCATCCTTATTGTTTGCAAGGCTTCATATACATATTGATAGTATCACAAACACCATCATCGTTTAATTAGTTAATGGATACGCATCCACTTCCATCACATATGAGGCCGTCACCAAAGAAACTCATACCCTCACTATAGCCTCACAACCCTCATCTAAAGCTTATCACCCAACATGGGTATCGACTACCACACTATCCCTATCGGCCAACACTCACTACTAACCCTATCGGCCAACACTCACTACTAACCCTATCGGCCCTCACACATCCTGCACATAGGGTAGGGTATCGTCCAACATGGCTATCGGCCATTAGGGTATCGCCCATCATGGTGTCGTCCATTAGGGCTATCGGCCATTAGGGTTATCAGCCACCATGGCCCAAGGCTTATCGCCCAACCCTAACACTCATGGCACTACATGACCCTATCGTCCACCACATGGACAAGGAGATACCTCGACACAAGAGCACCCACTCTATCATCCAACACAAGGACATCCATATCGTCCAACACCATCAGGCCATATCGCCCAACAAGAGAAGGGGTATCGTTCATCTCCAAGGCACTCACCATATCGGCCAACAAACCCTAGCTCCCCCTATCGCCCAACACATGGACAAAGGTATCGGCCAACCTTCAAGAGCACAACATATCGTCCACCAA